>JAQQSW010004373.1:0-14455 GCA_028646575.1 Pseudocheirus occidentalis
TCCTTCCTTCCTTCCTTCCTTCCTTCCTTCCTTTCTTTTTCTACTTCCTTCTTTTTTTTTTCTTTCCAGCTATAAGTCTCCCAATATTACCCAGGCTGTAAGTGCAGTGGCCCCTTATTAGGCCTAATGCCACTAACTATTCAGCATCGAAGTTTTAACCTGCTTCACTTTCTTGACCTGACCTGACCTGGTTTGCCTTTCCTTGGCAGGTTGTGGCTTGTTGCTTTTAAGGACTCACCATATTGGTGTTAGACTTAGTGAGACACCTGATTATTTTTAGTTCTATTCAATCTCAGAACTCCTGCATTCAAGAAATCCCTTAGCCTCCTCCTCCTCCAGCAGCATGGACCATAGGCATATGCTAACTAATACAGCCAGTAATGCCAATATTCTTCTGGTGATGATGTAAGATTGCCAATCAGGGAATACTATTGGCTCCAAAGAACTTAAGTTGAAAAGCTTTAAAAGGGAAATGGAGAGATGCACATTGGGCATGAGCAGGCTGTGACACATTTCAAATAATGCAGTGTTAAGGGTAATATCACAGAAATATAAACCTGGAAAAGGAGATCGACTGGTTAGGTGCTGAGAGTAAGGGATAGTGAGGACAGTCTCCATACTCCTTTGGTATCTATGAAATGTGAAGACAATACTAGGAAGGAACTCAACCATCTTGGGTAGATCTCATAAGGCAAATGCATGGGAGAAAGTAGATGAAAGTCAAGCAGGATGAGCAAGCATGCAATGGTTGCACCCTATCATCAGAAGAGATATGAACATTGATGAGATGACAGATCCATTGGAATTCTGGAGTGTTATATTTACTATTGGTAGTGGGGAATGATTCCCTACTCCCTCCTACCTGTTTGACTGCACATTCACATAGTGGAATAAAGCAAAGTCCAATGCATAAACTGTCTGAATACCTCGCTTTGAGTTTGTGGAGAATATACCAACATTAGGTCTAGCTCTGTAGCATACAAGGAGCTGCTATATAGTGCTGGTAATGTTTGGATCTCATACTTGGAATGCAGACTAAAATGGTATCAATCTATGAAAATCAAATGAAATCTTACGGGAGTAAGTTAGGTCCAATGAATAAAATTATATAAAACAATTTCATACTTGACATTTACTGAGAGGGGCTTAACTTTTTCTACATATTTTATTCTGTTCTGCTGGTATTATTTATTCATGTCTCTTTCCCCATTTGGTTCACAATTTATCTTTTGGGAGCCCAGAATTAAACTGTAAAAATGTATATATGTTAGACACTGTTTTATGTTCCATCAGTGGAGAAGTCATCAAAATCTCTAGCAGACTGAGATCCAGCCCATTACAGGGGTGATTTAGCTGAAATAAAATATAATGTTTAACTCAGGGAAGCTGGAAAAATGAGATTTAGGAATATGGAATTGAATAATAAGATGCTTAAATGACAATGTGGTTTCTTTGTCAAGTCCCAGTTGAAAGAATGTTAGGACCTCAGGATTATGAATGACTAGGGATAAATGAGGATTCAAAATAACAAAGCAGGGCAAGACGAGCTTCATCTTCTGGTGGTCACAGATTGTCCTTCTTACACGGATAGAATTAAATATGATAACCTCATTATTGTATGTCATAGTCTTTCATTTCTCCTTCATCTTGTGTGGCAAGAAAAGAGAAATGTATAAGGAATTAAAAAAACCAACAACGCTGAACAGATTAGGTTGTAGAAATGGTAGACTCACCTCCCAAATTCCTTTGATAGAGACTTTCACCCAGGTGTTTCATAGACAGGGTGAAAAAATACCAGAAACTCCTTAGGGTGAGGAAATTAATTAGAGATAATATTGCACAGTGAAATAAAAGAGAGAGGAAAAAAGGCAGCCAGACTCTGATGGGTTGTAATGATTAGTCTTGATTTCAGAGAAAAGATTATGAAACATGCTTGCTTGCTTCCTCTTGGATTAGAGGTGTGTGTGTGTGTGTGTGTGTGTGTGTGTGTGTGTGTGATGCACAGGAAGGTGTGGATATGGAAGAAGAGTGTCTCATACAGTGTCAGGTATAATTATTTTTTATTGTTTTTGATTCACTGTTTTTCTTTGTTACACAAAATGGTCCAGCATGGAGGATGGAGGAAGAAATGACTGTGGTGTTTAAAAAAAAAGGCCACAATAAAACTATAAAGAGAGAAACAAGAAATGCAGTTAGGGACATTGGCATTAAGTGCCTAGACATTTGGTATTAGAAGACCAAAGATGAAAAAAACTATGAAAACTGTTCTTTTTCCATTAAAATCAGTAAATCTTTTACCTTCCCCTGGATATAGGAGTTTGGGAAGGTTTCATTTCCAAATAGATTATCTTGTAATGTTTGGAGCTCTCAAACACACCCTCGGGTTTCTGGCATAAATTTTCGGACAGTTACTATATTGGAGATATATCTTACACAGTCACAGGAAGGCTTTCTCAGTATCACCACAGAATCACCCAGTATTGAGAAGGCGGAGTCCCTAACCAAAGGTATATACACAACATATTCAGAAGGATGACCAACACAGGTGTAAGGTAAATGAAGAGGTTGCATACCACCTCAGTTGATGGAGTCACAGAATGTAGTCACACTCAATGAGGCAATGAGGCATTCACATTCAATTGATGCTTTTATGAGATACTACAGTTAACATATGCTATATACATAATGAGATTCAGTCATTTCAAATATGATCCTCTTTTTCTGTTCTTTGTACATGGAAATGGTTATGTTTCTTGATGTTTGGGAAATTCAGACTAACAAAAAAATAAATATTAAAAAAGAATGCAATATGAACTGAGCACTGTGTGATGACAAGTTGTGTGATATTGCTTAAATATTTTCAAATTTCCTTCCCTCTTAGGTCCATTTTCTTTTCTGATTGTACATTTCAATGAATCAATTTCTTTAGAAGCATTTGTTAAATACCAGTTGCTAGGGATACAAATGCAAAAGTGAATTAGTTCTTACCCTTAAGGAGATTATACTTTAGGAGAAAATGCAACATGTATAAATAGGATATTGGCAAAAATATACACAATGATGGGGGAGTGCACCAACAGCTGGGAAATCAATGAAGCCTTCTTGAAGTTGAACCTTGATAGAAGGTAGGCTTTCCAAGAGGTGAAGGTGGTATCTTTTACAGTAACTCCTTGTGGGCAAAGCCTTGATGATGCAATCTTCTTACCACCATCATGAATGTCTCCTTTGCCCTTTGTAACATCTATAATTTTGATTCTTTGGAGAGTGTACAGTTCTCTGATTTATAGCTATATCCATGGAAATAGCTGATTATTATGCAACCTACTATCTGTCACATGACACTGGGGATTCATAGAGTTGCTCTCATACTATTTTAAAATTTGTTGATTTTTTTTCTCAAAACTGACAAAGAAAAGGAATAGAAATTAGTTCTCCTTAGTTGATTAGTCTCATAGCAACATGTGTATACTTGGAAGAGTCAGGTCAGTGAAGCTGAGGAAAAAGGCAGCAGTTAGAGAAAAAAATTGAATAGAAACTGACTTGGAAGAAGAGAACTCACAAATGCAAGGGAGAGATGTTTTGACAGTAATGAGAGTTATGCTGGAGTACCAAGGGGTGAATCGACCCTTAAATTGTGTTCATTAAGTATTGTGTGCTTCTTTGAGGTTTATTAAGACCCTTGAGAAGGAAACGAACAAATTTCAGCATTGAGAAATAAAGATGCTTGTTTAGGATTACAGCACATCTCCCTCGAGTTTTTTAAAATGTTATTTTTGAGAATTTTTTTCTTTTTTGGCATTTTGACATGCTGCAATCACAAATTCAGTCACAGCACAGTACTTCCATTAGAGAAAAAAAGTTTTTGTTTTTGTTTTTTCCCCTCTAAGCAGAAAAAGAGATTGAAGGGAGATTTACATCAGCTTTCAAGAACTCATTGGTGAAGTGAAAAGGCTGGAGCAAAGAGATAATGTTTGTTACCCAGAAATGGGAACCATTGTATTGCCATCTCTTCCCAGAATTCAGTCTCTGAACTATGCATGGACTCAAGAGCTCAGCATCAGTGACCATGCCTTCAGAGAGACTTGGAAGGCAGGCGACCTCACATGAATAATACATTTGTTGGGAAAATGGAATTTTGGCTTTTTTTTTTCAGAGGATGAATTCCAAGGAACATAAAAGTATTGCCCAGACAATCTGGAATTGAAAGTCTTGTGAGGGCCGCGCACGTGTCTCTTTTCAGGTGGCCCCGCTTTCCAAAATGAAGTTTAATCCATTCGTGACCTCGGACCCAAGCAAGAACCGAAAGAGACACTTCAATGCGCCGTCACACATCCGGCACAAGATCATGTCGTCCCCGTTCTCCAAGGAGCTGAGGCAGAAATACAACGTGTGCTCCATGCCCATTCGGAAGGACGACGAGGTCCAGGTGGTTCGTGGACACTACAAAGGTCAGCAAATTGGCAAGGTAGTTCAGCTTTACAGAAAGAAATACGTCATCTACATTGAGCGTGTACAGCGTGAAAAAACTAATGGCACAACTGTCCATGTGGGAACTCACCCTAGTAAGGTGGTTATCACCAGACTAAAACTAGACAAAGATCGCAAAAAGATTCTTGAGCGTAAAGCCAAGTCTCGACAAGTTGGAAAGGAGAAGGGCGAATATAAAGAAAAAATGATTGAAAAGATGCAAGAATAAAATGGTCTGTTGTACAGTTGTAATTAAAAATGAAAATTAAAAAAAAAGTCTTGTGAGATCTTAGGAAAGTTCAGAATATGGTGGTAAACACATTCTCAGGATTTCAAAGATATTTAGGCAATTTGGATGAGTTCCAACTCTGACCTGCATCTTAATTCTCATCTTTTTTTTTTTTTTTTGCTTCCACATTGATTGGGCACCTTCTGTGTAGACAGTTCTGTGCTGGGCGCTCTGTCATAATGACTCCCATTTATAAAGGGCTTTAAGGTTTACAAAATGTGGGCTAAGAACAACCCCGTGGGGTAACTAGGTGGTGCATGTATAGAGCACTGGGCTGGAGTCAGGAAGACCTGAGTTTAAATGTGACCTCAAACACTTTCTAGCTGTGTGACCCTGGGCAAGTCACAACCTCTGTCTGCCTCAGTTTCTTCATTGGTAAAATGAGGATAATAACAGCACCTCCCTCCCAGGGCTGTGGTGAAGATCAAATGAGATATTTTTAAAGCATTTAGCCCAACGACTGGCTTGTAGGAATCATTATATAAATGTTAGTGATTATTATTATGTGCTTATACCCATTTTACAGAAATTAAGATCATTGAGTCCTGCTTGACCTGAACCATAGTTAGAAAGGAAGTGACTACTTCCTCCCAGAGTTCATGGTAGAAGAGAGGATAACATGGCATAGTCTGACATACGTCTTAGACTCAGGGAGGAGAACTTCCGAGGAAGAATTGGTGGAATTCCATAGACTAAAATGCTTCAGGACAGATTAGCATAGGAGGGATGAAAAATTCCCAAGAAGGAAATTCTCAAGGCAGAAAGAGAGTCGGTTCTGATGAGGAGAAAGAATGGAAATTGTGTGAAGTGATTGACTGATGTGGGTGCACATGGATTCAAGATAATACACAGCTATTGAGATGGCAAAATGACACATCACAGAAATGAAAGGAGAGGCTTCTAGTATGAATTTTGTTGTTGTTCAGTCATGCTTCAGTTGTGTTCCCATTTGGAGTTTTCTTGGCAAAGATATTGGAGTGGCTTGTCATTTCCTTCTCCAGCTCATTTTACAGATGTGGGAACAGAGAGAACAGGATTAAGTGATTTGCCCAGGGTCACATAGCTAGTAAGTGTCTGAGACTGAATTTGAACTCAGATCTTCCTGACTCCTCTAAAATAGAGTAGATGTCCTCTACTACAAAACCTCTTTATTATTGTTCAGGCCCAGCAGAACATAGGAAATGCACATTCTATAATACTTGGCAATGAGTTCAGATACAGCAACCTTTTTAAACAATAAAAAGTTACGTCAATGTTCTATTTGAAAATTCAGGAACGTGGAGAACAAAATCAAAAGGTGCTTTGTGAGGGTATTCAGTTCTCAATGAATCAAAATGAAGCCCAGAAATGAAGTGATTTTGAACAAGAGCAAAAGTTAAAAAGTTCTTCAACGGGACATCTAGGTGGCTGCCATTTTTCAGAAATCTCTATACTCAATGTTTATATTCCTATTTAATTCACCCCCCAATACTTTGCCACAGTAAGGAATACTGTGACCAGTGCCTGTTCCTATCTCATGGTCAGGGCCCTGGTTATTGCTCAAGCTATTAACTCCATTGGTCAAGAGCTCTCCCTATGGGGGCCTGCAAGAATTAGGCCCTCACAGCATCCGGCTGCTCTTCACCTATGCCTCTTTCCCTTTGTGGGACATTCTAGGGGTTATATCTCCATCAGAATAAATCCAATGACTTTGGAAATCCTACTCAGGAAAAATTCTGACTTTCTGCTTCCACTGAGTTTAGTTAAAGTAACTAACAAGGCATACTACATTAAACTTTAACCAGAAGGGTAACAATAATTCAAATCAGGGTGACAAATGCACAGAGCACCAGCCTGGTATGAAGAAGACTTGAGTTCAAATCCAGCCTCAGACACTACTAGCTGTGTGTCCCTGGGCAAGTTACTTAACCCTTGCTTGCCTCAGCTTCCTCATCCATAAAACGAGGATAATACCTCCTCAGGTTGTTACAAGGATCAAGTGAGATAATAATTGTTAAGCAACTGACTTAAATTAATTAAATTTTAAAAATTAAATGATTATAAAGCAATTAACTAACTTTAATTAAATAATTGTAAAGCAATTAACACAATTCCTCACACATAAGTGCTATATAAATCTAGCTGTTATTATTACTATTAATAATATCCATCAACCCAGAGCATTTTCTTCCTAGCCCCAGAGCTCGCCTTCAGTTTACCAGTGATTGTAAAACAGTCTGAATTTCAGAACATTTGTGATAACTGGGAGTGGCCAAGTGTTTAGAACCGGGAATTTTACTCATAAAACTAATGACAGAGCAGCTTATAGCTGATGTCTGAAGGAACTAGCAAAAGCTGCTTGCTGTCTCCCAAAGCAGCACACAGACAGCATCCAACACTTGGCTCCCTCCTAGAGCTGAATGCCTCCTGTTGTGTTCAAAGCTCACGCCTTGCCTGAGTTACTCATGCGGTCTCTCTCTTGTCCACACCATACCCCATTGAAGGCATGAACCAACCTGGGGTGGGCTCGGCATAATTAATTGTTGGATTTGATCAGCTCGAAGAGGTGAGTCAGAGAAGTCTCCTAACATGAAGCATTCAATGGAGGCAGCACAAGGTCATCTGCATGGCCAACAGCTCAAGGCATCGACTTAACATAAGACTCTTCAAGGCTCTTCGATAAGCAGGGAGTCAGAAGCCTTGAGCAAAAGACTAGCCTCAAGTATATGATAACATAATTAGGTTTCTCTGTAGAAAATGGTCTCCAAAGAGGCTTTTTTATCAGAAGGAATTGTACAGATCTAGGTGGAGAAGAAGTTACAGAACTTTTTGTTGACATCTTTTTTTCTCTTTTTGAAAAGGGGAGGTGAGACAATCAGGGTTAAGTGACTTGCCCAAGGTCACACAGCTAGTAAGTATGTCAAGTGTCTGAGGTCGGATTTGAACTCAGGTCCTCCTGACACCAGGGCCAGTGCTCTATTCACCCTAGGTCTTTCGGACTACTGTAGTAGGTTATAGTGATTTGGAGTGCACTATGATGGAATGGGCAGCTGGGGTGCAGAGTGTAGAGAACCCGAGAGCCAGGAGAACCTGAGCTCAAATCTGGCTTCAGACACTTACTAGTTGTGTGACCCCCGGCAAGTCACTTAACCCCTTTTGCCTCAGTTTTCTCATCTATAAAATGAGCTGGAGAAGGAGATGGCAAACCACTCCAGTATCTCTACCAAAAAACCCCCAAATGGGGTCATCAAGAGTTGGACATGACTCAACAGCAAATGATTTGAGGGACAGAGAAGTGAATTTGGATTCAGACTATCAGGGTTAAAATTTAACAGCTTTGTGCTTATGAGCAAATGATCTAACCTTTTGGAACCTCAGTTTCTTCATCCATAAAATGGGAATAATAATATTTGATTATGTCCCTCACAGGATTGTGATGAGTATAATACTTCACAAATCTTAAAGTATTGTACTTTAATATTGTACTGTATTGTATTGTATTGTACTTTGAATATATAAACATGCATGTACTTTAGGTATCTGAGAGCTTTCCCACAATGAAGTACTATCTCATCAAAAGACTATTCTTCCCCCACCCCCATTTAGCAGTATTTTATTTTTTTACATGTAAAGGTAGTTTCAACATTGACTTTTATAAGATTTTAAGTTCCAAATTTTTTTCTTCCTCTCTTCTCCCCTCCCCAAGATGGCATGCAATCTGATATAGGCTATACACATATGATCCTATTAGACATATTTCCACATCAGTCGTGTTGTGAAGGAAGAATCAGAACAAAAGGAAAAAAAATTACAAGAAAGAAAAAAAAGAGAAAATAGCATGCTTTGATTTGTGTTACACTCCATGTTTCTTTCTCTGGATATAGATAAGATGGCATTTTCCATCAGGAGTCTTTTGGATTGTCTTAGACCATTGCATTGCTGAGAAAAGCCAAGTCTATCAAAGTTGGTCATCACACAGTATTGCTGTTACTGGGTACAGTGTTCTCTTGATTCTGCTCACTCCACTCAGCATCAGTTCATGTAATTCTTTCCAGGTTTTTCTGAAATCTGTCTTCTCATTTCTTATAGAACTGTAAGACTATTCTTCCCTCATTTGTTTTACACATAAAATGAATGGGAAGAAATACATATATCACACATAGTAAGGTGAGTGGATAATTTTATTCAACAAATGTTTGTTAAGTGAAGTACTGTGTTAGGTATGCACATTTATGTATATATATATTTATTACATATAAATTATATTTGTATGTATTTGTAATATTTATACATCTATATAATTAAAACTAGAAATATATTAAAATATGTGAGAGTATACATGCAGATATTTGTGTATGGACCCTATCCTCAAGGAGTTTATAATTAAGTAGCAGAAAGGACAAGAATACAAACAACCAAGATATCAGAGAAAGTAAAACGAATACAAAGCAGTGCTTTTGGACCAAATTCTATGGGAAATCTGAGGGGGTGGGAAGTTAGAGAAGTCTTCTTGATGGAAATATATGTTTTATGAGTCTGACCTTGGAGGAAGTGAGGTACATCAACAGATGGAGATGGGGATGGTAAAGGGGAACTTATTCCAGGCCCAGGTGACAGTATGAGCAATTGTTTTTTGTGCTTTGTTTTTAAAGAGGACCAATACATCCTGATATTTGGGTAAAGTAGTGCATGATGGGTAATGTCTTGCTTTGTACATGAATTGGATTTAAGTGAGGCAGAGTTGCAGAGTCATCAGCCTCACTCTCTCTTCCAAAGTCATCAAAGTCCAGTGGCAGGACAAAAGTCAAGACAATTGGCCCAAGACGCAGTGGATGACCTTGGTGTCTTCAATGTCTGAGCAAGCTCTATGTGCTCCATGGTGACTGCTTCAGTGACCTTCACCCATCCTTTCTGCCGGGGGAAGGCTTTACATGCTTGGATAGACATTCCTCTAACTTGCTGGTGGGTCTGAGGCCTGTCAGTTACCCTCAGCCTGGTTTAGCCCATCTGCTGAGGCAGTTTTACTGGGGTATGGCTGCTATGCATGCTGCAGCTTCTTGGGGCCACAAGTGAGAGCTGAGTGAATCAGGTCAACACCAAAGGTAGATGAACAGCCCTGAAAAAGGGGTCAGAAAGCCCTCCCATCAGAGGCGCTAGCTAGTCCTTCCTGGATACCTCATATATATATACCCCTTACGAGCAGTAACTCAGAGCCAGAAAAGGGCAGGACAAGAAGTGGGGAAGGAGAGTAGTCCAGATTGACTGGAAAAGAGATTAGCCGAAAAGAATTACAGTAGTAGGAAATAAGAATGGACAGATGGATTGAAGCCAGTTTGTGGAAGGTCTTTGATGCCAAGAACAGGAACTGATACTTTATTTGGTAAGCAATGGAGAATGATTGCAAATTAAATGAACAACAATGGATTGGTAACATAAAATTCGTGGTTGGCTATTTACATGAAAGCATAAGGTCAATGAGGCTAAAGCTAAAATGACATGGGGATCTTTCTGCATATATATGTGCATACACATGTACACATAGGCACACACAGTGCACATGTGAATATGATTAGACATGTGCACATATGTGCACACACATGTGCATATACACATAGATGTGTATGTATGTGTATGTGTATACATATGTATATGTATGTGTACACCCACATGTGACTTTCCTAATAGAAGTCAGTTCTTGTTTGGAATGGATTTAAGCCATGTCTAACACTCCTATTTTTTCCACCTCTTACTCTTTATCAGTGCCAGTGGAGTACAGTACGAGAGGCATTACTCATACTGTGTCTCTTAACGCAGCACTTAACCTTACTTGTCACAGTTTCCGGAGGGAGATCAAGAGCATTGAAATTATGTAGGTGGCCCAATAAATCATGGTCATTTTTTGACATGACCATACAAAGCAGCTGGAAAAAAAAAAACCTCACCACAATGTCAGCTGAAAGTTGAAATACGAAGTTCTAACATATTAATTTTCTCTTTTTGTTGTCATCCAGATTTTCTCTCCATCCCCAAGGCTTGCCTAAGTGAATAGGAAAGTAGGCTTGGCAGCTCAGCAGGCTAAATAGCTTTGCATGGCTATATTTGAAACATGAAACAAAAGAAATGAAAACAGAACCAGACTTTAACATGGCGATTTTAATGTGAAAGAATGGTGCTAATCTCACCCAATGAGGAAAATAAGAACACATGTAGTTTATGTAGCATGTTGGGATTTACAACATGTTTTCCCCACAACATCCCCTATTATGCAGATAATGAAGCTTCTTGATTACCCCCATTTTACAGATAAGTCAATAGAGGCCCAGAAAGCTTGGCGAGCTGTTCAGAGTCACATACCTATTAAGTAACAGAACTGGGAAGCTGTTCTACATCTTTCCCAACTCCAAGTCTAGAATTTTTCCCACCCAGCAGTCATAAAAAAGACAGTAGACAGATGAGAGGGCCAGACAAATGACTACTTTGACATTTGGCCTCTGTATGTTTTTGTGTGCTGCTACTTTGTTTGGTAAAGCAAGTCAGAAGTGTAATGTATAAAGATGAGTCATTTTCTGCAAAATTGTTCAATTTTCCTTAGACATTTTTCCTTCCTTATTTCAGGGGCCTAGCTAGAACCATAGATTCCTTTACTTGTTAACAAGAATTTCTGGTTAAGACATTTTCTTTCCTACCTCAAACTTAAGACTCCCCAGTTATGAAAAGGCTATTTGGATACTGTGTGTACTCACAGAAAGGAAGAAAAGGATTTCTCCTCTTTCTCCTGGGGAACAAAACTGCATGAGTAATTTTATCTTTTAACAGACTGAGAAACTACCTGACTTTTTCAGTACCTAGATATGTCTTACAATTTTAGGGGGTTTAGTTGGAATGCATATGTGGTGTAACAGATAGATGAAGTTTTAAAATTTCTTGTCAACACTATGTTATTGAATTAGTAACAGCTTGAATTAGGAACATAGATTTAGAGCTGAAAGGGGTCTTAGATGATCTCTCTGTCACACCCTGAATTTTACAGATAAGGAAAGTGAGGTCCAGAGAAGCTGTCACTTGCCCAAAGCATCGCAGATAATAAATGAGAAAGTTGGGTTTGGAATCTAGATTTTCTGATTCCATTTAAGTTTTTCTACTATATCATAATGAGCAGTTAGGGCAGTGGTTCTCAATCTGTGCGTTGTGACCCCTTTTGGGGTCGAACGGGGTTGCCTAAGACTATTTGAAAACACATATTTCCGATGGTCTTAAGAACCGAGGCATCCTCTGTCCATCTCCAGGTGGGTCTGCCCTCATGAAGATACACCCACATATGAGTATTAAAGGGTAGTGGCATTAGGAAGGTTGAGAACCACTGAGTTAGGGGCCACCTTTAATTACTATTGCAAACTCCTGAACTGGGCCTTTATTTGTCCTCTGATCAAGGACTCCCTAGTCTGGCAGGGACCACCTGAGCAGTAGTTACCTCTCAGCTGTCACCATACAGTAGCCCTTATTTCTCCCACTTTGGAATGTGTTTTTCTTATCCTGTATGTTTTCATCAACAGCGATGGCAAGAGAAACTGTTACTTTTTGATGGTATAGCTCAAACTCACCATGTGGTACCACCCCACTGTTACTTATTGTTTTTTCTAATGTGTCAGTACTCCGTGTTTGGTTTATCTGACATTTGTGTATCATAACCCTGTAGACATTGTTATGCACAACGTACAATGCTATTAATTCAATAAAGGATATTTAGAGAATGTTAGGAGGGACTTCAAAAGCCCCATACAACACTACATTACAATACACTCCAGCTAAATCCTCATAATTTGTGAGAGGGATCTACTTACTGAAAGTCAGCTTGTTAGCCTGTTTATGTAATCTTTGGTCATAAGATGGTCTATGACAATGACTATAATCTGTTTTTGGAGTTCTGAATTAATCCATAATATCATTATAATTCATACACTTCTCTCTGGATTAAACTGCAAGGATAATGTTTAAGAAAGGATGCTGAAATCTTCCGGGGGAGGAGAAATGGGAGAGTTGGTCTGTTTTATACAGAGAAAAAAATTCAGCAGGGACTGGAGGATGTTTAAGAGAGAAAGATGACAAGGCTTACACAGTATCATGTTTCCTAAGTGATAGACTTAAGAGAATTGGATCTCTGGTTGCTAAATTTTCCCGACTTTTCAGTGCAGAGTTGGCTCAGGTTTCATGCTAAGATTACAGCAAGAGCAGAAAATTCTTTCCATCTCAAATGCAAATAATAAATCCCAAATGAGGGTGAAAGGGGTGGGGAGAACTGGGTTACTGAGCCATGAATAAGCTAGGGCTGGATATGCCATTAAAAATGCAGAATTCTAATACAAATGTCTTGCTCTAGTGCCTTATCATCACACAGAGGTGCATCTGGGTTCTTAAAGGTTATGCCAATGAAACACAAACTCAGACAGGCTTGATTAAGGTGGTAAGACTTTGAATATGGTCTCAAGGATAGACTGGATGCTCTTGTCTGAGGTTGGGACAAAGTTAAACTCAGAGAGACTCCTACCTACAGGTGTGGTCACTAAATGATGAATTTATTTCAACTATAGTAACTCATGAAGAGTATTTCCTATGGCATTGGGGGGATTGGGATCTGCAATGGTGGGATTAGAGTCCATGCTGACAAAATCATGGATCTTTGAATTGATGTATGATTCTCATAAAAAAAACAAAACAAACTGCTTTGAGGAAGGGGTGTAAAACTTAATGGTGCAGATAACAACTATGTCTTTGCAACTGAACACCAGAGGACATTGGCAGTCTTTCCCTTTATAGTGATACAGGAGACTCTACTGGAGGTCTCAGTTAAGGACAAAGGAGAACTAGAAGTTGACCTTTCCACATAGTTAGAAGATCTGAGTTTGAGTCACATCTGTGACTTTTTTCTAATAGCCAGTGGTGTGCCAGAAGCGGCTTGGAAGGCCTCTGGAGAATTAATTGGTAAATTTTCAATGTGAGCACTTACGCCTCTGCATTTGGTAAGCACTACAAATCAGGGCTAGATTGATCATTTTATTGATTGTCTAGATTTAAGAGAGTGAAGGAGAAAATGTTAACAAAGTAGATTAGACATAAAAGCTTGTCAGGCATTCAATCTTCCCCTCTTCTCACCCGCTGGAGAGCTGGTTGTTAAATATTTACCAGTTTACCCCTGTGGATAGCTAACATTTCTATATTGTTGTTGTTGCTCAGTTGTGTCTGACTATTCCAGATCCCATCTGGGGTGTCCTTGACAAAGATGCTAGAGTAATTTGCCATTCCTTCTCCAGCCCATTTTATACATGAGGAAACTGAGGCCAACAGGGTTAAGTGACTTGCTCAGGGTCATACAGCCAGTGTCTGAAGCCGAATTTGAACTCAGGTCTTCCTGACTCCAGCCCCTATGCTCTATCCACTGTGCCACCTAGCTACCTTAACGTTTCTATAGTACTTTACATATATTAATTTCTTTTGGCCCTCACAACCGCTTGGTGCTATTATTATTTTCATATTAGAGATAAGGAAGCTGAGGTATTGCAAGTTTTAAGTGATTTGCTTAGGTTTATATGTGGTAAAACTATCAGAGGCAGAATTTGAATTCAAGTCTTCTTTTTTTCCTAATGTAATAAATTTTATTTGTTTTCTTGTTTACATCGTTCATTTTCATGAGATTTTTGAGTTACAAATTTTCTCCCCATCTTT
>JAQQSW010004374.1:0-14455 GCA_028646575.1 Pseudocheirus occidentalis
ACATCAGTTTCGTCCAAGGGGAAGCCTTTTCTTCATTTTGACTCTGGGTGGTCTCTCTGATTCCCTGTATCCTCTTCCCTGGTCCCAGCTCCCTCCTGAATCTGCCAGACAATCACCTAGATTCAGGAGCTGAAAGCTGCCAGGCTCTCATCCAGTCCTCAGAGATGAACAGTTCCCGGGTCCTCGTCCAGTCCTCAAAGTAATCCCCGGCACACACTGAAGTTCACCGGGTTCAACACACCTCAAACCCTTCAGGACTTCTCTTGCCTGGAACTCAAGGATCAGCCAGGCCATCAGCAAAAAATGTCCCATCCTGTTCATGTCTTCAGTCAGCTTTCAGATAATGGGAGAGGAACACACTCTCTCTCTCTCTCCCTCTCAGCTGACTTTAGTCTCCATGAATCCTCCTTCACTGAGAAGCCAACTCCAAAATCTGTCTGTCTCTCTAAAATTCTCCTGCTTATAAGCACTGGCTTTCTCCCATGTCAACAGGGGAGTTCACACCTTTTCACCAATGGACAGAGTTCAATACTTAGCCCTAAGTATCTGATCTACTTAGCCCTAAATATCAAACAAATTGATTACCATTACACATGGACAGGTGTGAAAAAAGTATGCTCCTTTCTACTCCCATTCAATTTTTTCCAGTGATTTATCATATCTAACTTTTCTAAAATTATATTAATCTCTTTAATTTTTTTCTTGTTTATTTTTGTTAGATTTATCTAGTACTGAGTAGAGAAAATTGATGTTCCCCACTAGAAGAGTATTACTATTTCCTTCTGCTTTCATTTAACTTTTCCCTTAATAATTTGAATGCTATGCCATTTGGTGCATATATGTTTAGTACTGAAATTATTTCATTGTCTATGGTACTTTTCACCAAATGTCATTTTCCTACTTATTTCTTTTGATTAGGTCTATTTCTGCTTTTGCTTTGTCTGAGATCATGATTGCTACTCCTACTTTTTTTTATACCTCAGCTGAAGTATACTAGAGTTTGCTTCATTCCTTTACTATTACTCTATATGTAGCTCTCTCTGTTATCAGTGTGTTTCTTCTAAACAACATATTGTTGAATTCTTATTTTTAATTGATTCTGCTATTCAATTTCATTTTATGAGTGCATTAATCCAATTCACATTCATGATTTTTTTTTGCTTTTTGGAGGAGGGAAGGTAGGGCAATTGGGGTTTAGTGACTTACCCAAGGTCACATGCTAGTTTGTGTGTTTGTGTGTGCGTGTGTGTGTGTGTGTTAATTGTCTGAAACTGGATTTGAACTCAGGCCCTCCTGACTCCAGGGTCAGTTCCCTATTCACCTGCACCACCACCCCCACATTCACAATTACCATAATTAACTGTGTATTTACCTGCATTATTTATCTGCATCCTACTTTTCCCTGTTTATTATTTTTTCTCTTTTTACCCTTTCCCTCCTTAAAATTTTACTTTTCATTACCCCTTCCATTAATCTTCTAGCATATCATATTCTAAGTCCTCTTTTCCTTTAAGATGGAAGTTGATAAATCTTGTGTGATTAGTAGTACTTGAATTGTTTCTTTCTGACTGCTTAAAATATTTTCTTTCTATCTTTCTTTCTATCTTTCTATCTTTCTTTCTTTCTTTCTTTCTTCCTTTCTGTTTCTTTCTTGCTTTCTTGCTTTTTTGGAGGGGAGAAGGCAAAGCAATTAGGGTTAAGTGACTTGCCCAAGATCACATGTAAGTGTTAAATGTCTGAATCCAGATTTGAACTCAGGTCTTCCTGATTCCAGGGCCAGTGATCTGTAGCTTAAATATTTTCTTCTTGACCTAGGAACTACAGAATTTAGTTGTAATATTCCTGGAAGTTTTCATTTGGGGGTCTCTTTCAGGTTGTGATCAGTGGATTTCAATATCTATTTTACAATCTGGTTCTAGGATATCTAGGAGGCAACAGTTTACCTTGATAATTTCTTGAAAGATGTTGTCTAGGTGCTTTTTTTGTCATGGCTTTCAGGTAGTTCAGTAATTCTTAAATTGTGTCTCCTTGATCTGTTTTCTGTGTCAATTGTTTTTCCAATATAAATTTCATATTCTTTTGGATGTTTTTTATTCTTTTTATTTTGTTTGATTGTTTCTAGGTGTCTCATGGAGTCACTAGCTTCCACTTGCCCAATTCTAATTTTATTTTCTTCAGTGAGCTTTTGATCCTTCCCCATTTCCCCTACTCACCCACCCTCCACCCCATTTAGCCAAATCTATTGTCCTAAGTTTCAGGCCATTCTTGCTTCTGTTTTCAAAGGTAGCTTTGATGGTTTGTAGGTTTTACATGTTCTCAAGGTGTTATGTTCTAAGGAAAGCTGTAGTTACTGCTCTATTATCCAGTGCTCTAGTCTTTATCCAGTCATGGACCTTGTTTCCCTGTAGCCACCACCTCACTCTGAGATTGTGATCATGTCCCTCACTGTCTTTCAATCACAATTACTAGTGCTCCCCTCTGTCTTAGAACTGAGACTAGGGTCCCTACTCCCTTGTTAGTGACCACAAGCACTCATCTCTGCCCTGGAAATATGGCTTAGCCCCTGCTCCCATGAGGTTGTAAGTCCTATCATTCCTTTTGACCCTGGGGATGAAACTGCAAACTGCATATGAGCAATGCAACAGAATCCTGAACTCAGCTCCAGTAAAGTGTCCCCTGTAATCTCCTTCTAACCAGGTTTCTAACTGTATACTTTTAATGGGTTGAAAGCTCCTAAAGCTACTGCTGCTGCCATTGCAGCTACTTCCAAGGCTTGCTGCTAGCACTTCAGCATGGCCTGCTCTGCCAGATCTGCACTGTCACAGGTCCAAGACCAACCCAGTGAGACACACTTTTCCTGCTGAGGTCCTACCTTCTCTTGGGCTGGAAAGTTGTTTTACCCAATTTTTTTTTGTCCTATGACTCCATAATTCTATTTGAGGCATTATTTTAAAGCTCTGTGGGGAACTGAGAGATCTCAACTGAATGCTTCTCCACTCTGCCATCTTGACTTCATTTCTTTGGAGGTGGTTCTTTAAAGTATGTTTACCTGCCTGTCATTTGTTTATTATAGAAGTTTAAGATTTAGGAGGCATCTTAAATGTCATCTAAGCCAACATCTTACCCACAGAAGGATAAAACTTTCACCATCCTAAAAATGTAATTTGAAGAATGTCCTGTGTCTCCTCTAGGTCTTTTTGTAAGATGGAAATATGTATTTCCTTCCATTGCTCTTCATACTACCTGGTTTTGAGTTCATTCTCTCTTCTCTGGAATGTTCTAATTCGCCAATCTTCTAGATAGAGATTTAAAAAAAAAACAACAGCATTTTTACCTGCTCAGGTGAAAAGGAGTAGCTCTTACAATGCCTCTGTCCACTTACGTCCTAACTACACAGGTCTCTTGGAGGCAAAACCAGTACCAGGATATCTGGTCGCAGAGTTACCTGAATCTTCTAAGTATTTCACCACTGGGGATGACTATAATGTGTTCCTGATCCCTGACAATAGTTTATGATCTGTCAACTCACCAACCCAATCACAGAACTCCCCTGATCAATCTTGATTTAAATGTCATATAGATGTATATGAATGAGACCATTTCACAATACATTTCTGTCATCATTTGAAAAATTTCAAACCCCAGACCCATAAGTGGTTTAACAAGAAATACACATTTGTCAGATCCTTGCAATGGTGTTCCATATCTCCCTTAACTGTTCAAATACTGTCAATTTATTTCTCTATCTCATTGAATCACAAAAGAGGAATTGTCTTTGATCTTTTATGAATACTAATCACAATAATGCCTTGAATTTATATAGTAATTCTCTCTAAGGGGCCTAAATGCTTTAAAATCATTTTTACTTAAAAAAATCAAATTAATCTCCACAATGTCATGGAATTTGAAGCTAGGAGGGACACTTAGAGATCATCTAATTTAACCTTCCACATATTACAAATGAGGAAACCAAGGCTCAGAGAGATGATGTGATTTGCCTTAGAAGACAGTAAATAGCAGAGCCAAGATTTAAACTTAAGAACTCTCATCACTAACCAGTACACTTCCAAACATACCACATTATTTTAAGATTTAGATGGGTTATAGCAGAATTATACCCATTTTATAAATTGGCATACTGATACTCAGAGTAAGTGACATTTAATGTAGGACAGAGAATGATCCTTGTGGACTAGATGTTGACTACAAGGTCTTTTTCATTATGCAATTACTGAAGAAATGTTTTAAAGTAAGCCAGAGTAGGAGTGCTAATACCAAAAATGGTAACAACTCACTGTGTTGCCTGAGACAAGTCATTTAACCTCTCTTTGGTTCTTTCTTATTGCTGTTGGTTATTGTTTGTACCTCATTTTTGAAGAGAACCAATAACATCACAGGATGATTTACTGACTTATATTTAAATGGGATTTAAATGAGACAGAGTTGCATGAAGCCATTAACCTCACTCTCTCTTCCTGAGCCATCAACATCCAATGGCAAGATCAAAGTTAATGTAACTGGTCATGGTCTGGGATGTAGGGGGTTATGTTGGTATCTTCACTGCCTGACCAAGCTTCACAGTGCCTATTTCAGTCTCCTTCATGGTCATGAGGATAGTGTTTTCATCTTCCCATTTAAGCTGGTGAAATTTTCATATGCTTAGGGTAGACATCCCATTAACTGACCAACAGGTTTGCGATCTGGTGGTTACCCTCAACCTGGTTTAGCCTGTCTGCCAAGATAGTTTTGCTGGGATATGGTGCCTACACATATTACAGTTTCTTGGAGAAAGAAAAAGAGAAACCTCTAAAGAAACATGGAACAAAACAAATTTACACATGATTCCTGTCTAAAAAAGTGTTAATCTACAATTTTTCAGCTTATCACCTCTTTCATAGTGTCTTCACTCTAGGATCATCTCCAATTTGTCCTGAATGCATTTTGTTTGTTTATAGTTGTTTGAATAGTTATTTGTCCTTTAGATTGTGAGCTCTTTGAGGGAAGGAATTGTGTGGGGTTTTTTTATTTCTTTGCATTGCCGGTGTTTAATACAGTTCCTAGAACATGGTAGATGCTTAATAATTATTTGGTGATTTTACTCTCCAGTAAAAAGTAGATGGCATATTTCATCTTCAGTCCTCTGGACCCAAGGTTTACCATTGCATTGACTAGAGGCCTTATGTTGTTCTTCCTTATAATGTTGTCATTATTTAAATTGTTCTCTTATCTCTTTTCACTTCATGCTGCGTCAGGTCATAGAGTTTCTTCACCAGTTTCCTTTGAAACCACCTATCTTTTCATCTTATGGTACAATGGTATTATATTGTATTCATTTACCAGAATTTGTTTATTTTTATATGTTGTTGTGGTTTGCTTAGCCACTCCCTAGTTAGTGACTATTCCTTTCATATCTAGTTCTTGGCTACTATGAAAAGAGTTGCTATAAATAATTTTGTTGTGAGGTTTTTCCCTCTTTATTTCATCTTTTTGGGGGTATATTCTCAGTAGTGGTATAAAACAACATCAAAACAGAGAGATAAAATATCGGCATCACAGCCATGCCTCCTCAGTTCTCAGCAGCTCCAGGTGGCAGTCCTTAAAAGTCCTGGGCAGCTCCAATGGGCTCTCAATAACTCAGGCTCCATGATACTGGATAATGCTCTTCCCAAAAGTCCTTCTTCTTCTGGCCTTCTCTGGGCATAGTTCTAAATTGCTTTCCAGAATGACTATATCAATTTATAGCACCACCAACAGTACATTAAAAATGTTTGTTTTCTTGCAGTCTTCCAATATTTTTCACTTTCTTTTTTACCAATCTGAGTAGTGTGAGATGAAAGCTTAGAGTTGCTTTAATTTGCATTTCTGTAATTATTACTGATTTAGAACCTTTTTCCTTATGGTTGTTGACAGATTGGCCAATAGATCCTTTCAGTTCATATCTGTTAGCTAGACCATGTTGCCAGAGTCCAAAATCCCAGTGAGTTTATATTTGAAAAATATCATTGCATAAGATCAATGGGATGATATGGTTTCCCACCCTTACCCTCCCGCAGAGGCCTGTCTTTTTCATATTTTATTGCTACAGTCATTTTAGAAAGGCCTTTAGAGATCACATAACCCAACCAGTTTGTTTCATAAGTGAGAAAACTGAAGCTCAATAAGAGTTGAAATGACCAGTTCAAGATCATTTGGCCTATTAAAGACTAGTCTTTGCCTGACATAGGACCCAGGTCTCATGAGTTCTAATTCAGGACTCTTTCCATTTTGCATTCATCAAAAACCAAAATTCCTGGTAGTAATAACAGATATGTCAAAACCCCTTTCATTTGGAAAGAACCAGCCAATAAAGACTGGGGAAGTCACTACCTGAGGCAAAATCTTTATGGTCTCCAGTTTGAGACATATCATTTAGAACTTTTGGGAGCCAGTGAAATCATACCATACAAGTGTTTTCTATATTAATCAAAGAGCACAATAATTGCCTGGAAACTCATATCATTTCATCAGTTGTGGTGACCTGTTATCAGTTTTCAGAAAATGAAATGTGACCCAGAGCATTGTAATTGGATGAATCTAGTAATTTAGGAATATTCATAGGAATCTTGAAAATCTGTCTAAACAAGTTCATTCAGAGGTAGCAAAGGTTGTGTGTGTGTTTGTGCACATGTGTGCTCATGTGTGTCTGTATACCCATATGCACATCTGCATGTATGCAAGAATGCCAAGTATGAGTCAGCACATGCTTATCATCATTGCTACCTCAAGCCTTTGGTATATCAACTTGTTTAGATAATAAAGTAAACACACCTGGGATTTCCAAAAAGGGTTGTTTTTTTTTTCCTGAATCTTTCATCCTTACTTGAATATAAAACATTGCAAAGAAAGAAATGCTGCTTGTATATAAGCTGAGACAATGGCACGTTCTTAATAACTCAGTTATCTATATGTTGTGAAACAACTTTAAACCCTCCCAGTAGTGATGTCATATCTTAGGCTGAAGGCAAAAAGCCTTACTGAGCTGTGGCTTTCTGCTTGGCGAAAATCTACAGAGACAAGGGTAATGATACAATTCCTTGTAAGGTAACTTGTTTCCTTTAATTACTTTTGGGTTGCTTAACAAATTTCAATATCTAGTCAATAACATGATGAATACGGAACATGAATGAATCGCTGCTCCTCCCTTCCCCCCCACCTTCTCTAATCTCACAGTCTCTCAAAGGGTGGGTTGGCAGGTAATTCACTTTTATTTTTCACTTTCATAACCAACTAGAAGTTTTGATCATTTATTTTTATAACAGAAGTTTTAGCAAATTTCATCAATGCATTTTTCTAGTCACAATTAGCTCAGTGTCAAAACAAAGTTCCCATACACTATTTTTTATAGTTTGTAGGCAGTCGGGTATCATTTCAACAGCCTTTCGTTTATTATCTATCTAATAGATTATCCTGCTTCATATCTCTGTGGCACCAGATGGCATTATCTCCTTAGTCTGTCGGTTGCCTTGTTAATACAGTGTTACATAGGAACATTAAAGGTCAGGAGAAGACCATATGGTCTATCATGTCCTGCCCTTTTATACACAGGAAAGGCCAAATCATCATCTTAATGCTTCCCCATGCCCCACATGTAGTCAAAAGTTGAATACATTTTATTTTCTCTTTAAATGAATGTCCAATTTTTATTGAAATCACATATTCAAAAATGTCTACCATTCCGGGAGTATGATTTTTTTTTCTATTTTCTAAATATGTTTGAATCTTATAGAAAATGAAAAAAATCGAGCCATTTTACCAGATTTCTTCAAAGAGGATATTCTCCTTTCCATTCATTTCTTAAAAGTCAATGTTTTATTACTCTTATTCCAAAAGGAACTTCCAAAGTGGATTGTGTTCAATCGCCTTTTCTGTCAACAATATCTGGCTTCTCTGTCCTGCCAGATTTTGCTCTGAATCTTATTTTATCTTTAAATCGTTGTCTCAAATGTCTCCCATTATAACTTGGAGGCCTTAGGATTCCTCTAATGAATACCAGTTCTAATAAGATAGAAACTATTGAACTGTTGACTTTTGGGAAAGAGCTTCTGAGTGAGAAACATCCTAGATCAGAATGAATAGAGTCATCACTCCCAGAAGAATTGCCTTAAGGATATACTTTCAGGAACAATGCCAGAGAGTTAGCAAATCAATATCTCTGATACTGAGCCCTTTTCATCTTTAAAGTGTCTTACTAACATTAATAGTTAATCCTTACAGCACCTCATCAGGGCAGAGCACATTAAAATCCTCATTTTATGGTTCAAGGAACTAGAGGGAAATCTCTCCTCAAAAAATTCCCACCATTTTTTAAACTAAATTAGTCATTTAAAGTAGGTTTTGTTTTTGTTTTAAATAAAGACTATAGAAAACTACCCATTTTTGCACTCTCTGGTTTTTCTACTCTAGGACTGAGATTTCAACCACTGCCTTCCCCTTCCTCTCCCTTACCTCTAACCAGAACAAAACAAACACACTCCAATTGTTTCAATTTATAAACAATGGACTCAAGAAAAATGGACATAATCAAATTATTTTTAATCCTTTCAATAGGCTTTTCCTCCCAGATAACTCTACAAAAGGTTTCAAATAGTGATTCATACTTTGGATTGCCTTCTCTGTCTTTTAGATCACATAGTAGTCCCTGTCTTCTAGTAAAAACTATTGTGTTTTACTCTTAAATTTTAAAGAAGAAAGAAAGATAAGCATAACAACAGAACTTGAGACTTAGGACCTAAAAGTTAAAAGAAGAGAGCCAAGTAATCACCTCTACTACATTTGAATTAATTGTTAAGTAATCTCATCAATATTTATTTTACTTATAAATATCATTAATTGATTCATCAATTGATCAACTTGTATATTCCCTTTAAGACACAGATCTTGTCCAATTCATATCTCCCATTCTATATGAATCTTGTCCATGTCCCTCCATAAATTCAACACATTCATGTTGGAAGCCTTCATCAAATCCCTCTAATGTTATGAGGATTCCAATGGAAAATGAAAGTCTTCCAGTGGTTATCTTTTTCTCTCCTTGTGACAAGTCCACCTTTTCCTTCTTTGATCATAGATATTTTTATGGCATTTTAAAATAGCATTTCTCCTTTGAAATGCCTTGTTTTTAATATGTTGTAGTTTATACGTAACTCCTCCTCTCCCCAATGGGCCTTTCTTTCCCCTCTGTATAATCCTCAAGACTATTGTGTTCAATGATTTGCTCGCACAAAACCTCAAAAGAAGGATACCACTGTTTGTAAAATGGATCTTTGTTTCAGTGAGAAGCTTGGGGTCCTTAAAAGAACTTTGCAACTTCTTAAGGGCAAACCAGTCTATTCTTCTCCTCTTGTTCAATCCCAGGCCTAATTCATTGTCTACTAGAAGAATCTGTTAAAAAAAAAAACATGGGGATGGATAACCTCTATAGGCTATTTATTCAAATGCATATGATAAATTGAGCAGCAGAAATTCTTTAATTCTTCACTCATTCATTTTTTTCTGGCGTGCATAGGGCAAACTGTTTTAAATGATTATAGATTTAATTTGTTATATAATATCCCAGGACCTGATGAAATCACTGAAGTGTTCCCCACAAACAGGGCTAGTGGGGGTGAACTAATCTCCCATTAAGAACCTCTCCTTGATTTGGATTTCATAACAATGCTGATGAACATGTGTCTTCAAGTTTTATGCCCAACTTGATATGAAAATTTAGAGAGTCATTGAGTAAAATCTTATCTCCTTTTATGTCTCTCAAAGAATCTTGTATAATTACTAAATGTTCATGGCAGACACCTTGATGAAGAAGAACCTTTAAGGGAATACTTTCTCTACAAAAGCAAATAGTTTTTTTTTAATAGTCAAAACAAGTAAGTACAATGGGATTCGGGGTTTTTTTCCTCTTCATATTTGAGTCCATTTTGTAATGGTAAAGGTATGACCTACTGTAGAACATTGCTTATAAAAGACTTCCTGTTTCCATAGGATATTTTCATCAAGAATATCCTTAACATATGTGTACATTGTTCTTATAAACAATTTTACATAGATAAAAAAGTAGATCTATGGGTCAGTAGTCATTTCCTCATTTCTAATAAGAACAGAATACAAAATTTTCCCACATACTGCTATCTCCTCTTAAAGATAATCCTTGAAATCAATCTATTAATCTCCCAGAACTGTTTCACTTCCTCCCTGGACCTCTTCTGCTTCTACTTGCATACTCTTATTTTTTTCCCCAATCTTTCTTTACTTCAATGTCATTTCTCTTCTTCAAGAACAACCAGGATGGTGGCAATAGAATACAAATGTAGTGACTTCACTCACCTGGATTGTAAAAAGATTTTATTTAAAACAACCCCAATAAGGAAAATATTATGTACATCTTTTTGATTGTTGTCCATTTGTAAACCTCATGTCTATACATGTATATATACTTTAATTATAGCTTTATATATACACCAGTTATGTTCTTGACCACATTTCAGTCAAAAATAAGTGAGCTTCTCAAATATTGTGCTTATAAACAGCGTAGGGACTGGAGAATTTCCTCTGGGCTAATACGTTTCCACAGTGTTTGAGGAGTGAGGGAAAACTCAGTTCAATGGGGAAATAATTTTGTACTACATTGTCTATTACAGTGCCTGATACAAAGTGAGCATTTATTCAATGTTTGCTGATGTACTGATTGACCATCCTCCCAATGCTTTTTGTGTATATACTTGTCAACTTCTTTCCAGTTTCATCCTTGTGCATACACATCTGTAGCAATTATGCTTTTATAGATTTATCACTCATATTCTTGACAATATTTCAATAAGAGTTCATCCCTTCAAATATCTTGATCACAAATAGTAAAAAGGAACTTTCCATAAGACTACCATGATGCCCCAATGTTTGGGGGCCAAGGAAGAACTCTGATCATTTGAGAAGAATTGCTATTCTTCATTGCTTAGAATAGTACCTGGCACATAGTAGGTATTTCTTCAATGCTTGTTGATCGATTGCCTGATCCCCTCACCCCTGCCAATGCTCTTTGTGGTTCCTCAGCATAATGATGGCTATCTAGCCAAGAGTCTTCTTGGATTGATGTTTTAAGAATGCCAAATTTCAAGACAAAAGGATGAAATAATACTTTGAGTAAAAGTTGGTTGTCTAGAAAAGGAAACAGCATAGAGGCCAAGGACCAAAGTCTATTCCATGCAGCCACATGTCAGTCTCATAGAGGAGAAGGCCTAATGTTCTTAACCTTCCTAATGCTGAGAGCCTTTAACACTCATATATTGGTGTGTTTTCTCCACCTGGACACGGATAGAGGAGCATGGTGTCTCAGTTCCTAAGACCATCAGAAATATATTTTCCAATGGTATTAGGTGACCCCTGTGATCCCTGTGAAAGGGTCATTCGACCCCAAAAGGGGTCATAACCCGCAGGTTTAGAACCACTGGCCTAATGCATATCTTAATGCTGGGTAAAGATTTAAGAGGACAGTATCTAAGGGACCTCAAAGTTACTTTTGAAAGCAAACATACAATGTATTAACACATTGTCTTATAAGTCTTCATGATATCTCTATCAACCAATGATAAAACAAATAATATTATCCTTTATTTGTAGATGGATAAACTAAGGTGTACAGAAGTGAAAAAGCTTATTTCATGTCATACCATAAGTCATAGCAGAGTCAAGATGAGAAATCAAATATTTGAATCTTTGCTGGTTTACCCACATTCTACTCCATAATATAATACAGTACTTCTGACCAATAGGAAGGAAATGTTAAGATCATCATCCCCTCATATTAAATAGAAATAACTGGATATTGAAACACATATGGATGCAGGTATACAAAGTGTCTGCTCAAAACACATAATTAAGTAAGTTTGGGTGAAGATTAGGATACATGAGAAAACAGCCATAGCAAAGGTTACCTTGGTTCTAGGAGTAAAGACAAATTCAATTTCCAGTGGTTAAGGACCATGTTAATTTATTGAAAGGGGAGGGGTGTAATTAGGGGGAAAATGTTTAGAATTAATACTGAACTGTTCTGGATTATTAAAATAAATACCTGAAGTCTCTAATACTTATCTAGATTAAGCCTCACTTCTGAACCTCCTGAACTCATCTCTAACCCTAATAGCTTGTCAGTAATGATGACCAGTGAATTAGCCCTGAAAAACACTTATTGATCTCTACCTCAGATTGCTGACTTCAAAAAAATGTCATTGCTTCATAACATACACTGTTCTGCCTCATTAGCTACTGTCACTTTGTTCCTGGGCACCAAGGGACTCATTATTTGTGACATAATAACTTGCCATGAACTAGCCATGTGTTATTATGAGCCTTGTGACAACAAGTGGTTACACCCATCTCTACTATTGTCTTCTCCTTATTTTCATGTATGAGTAGTTACCAAGCCTGGCCAAAAGATTAATTGACATAGAACCTAAAATATCCAAAGATGACCTAAGGCTTTTATTCTCTTCTTTACAATCTAGTTAACTAGATGAACTTAAGTTTTTGTTCTTCCTCAAATGTGGCTTTCAAGGCCTAATAATGCTTCTTTTTCATATGGTAATTGACATTGCATAGGATCAAGTCTGTGACCTGGGTTCACCCTAGGAATATTTTATAGTAGAAGTTGCATAGCTCTATTAGATGATGCTTAATTAGATAAGAACTATCTAGAGATCTGAAATGCAAATTAGGATGCCAGGATAAGGGGAAATCAGACCAGGTCATTAAGAAATAGGCTAGAGAAATAGAATGAGTTTGGAAGGATAGAAAAACAAAAGTGAAAGCAAAAATGAAAAACATAACTTTTAAAAGGCACAAGAGGCACTAGGAAAGCATCATTTAATTATAAATGGCCAAATAAGTTGTTTCAAACTCTTATCCTAGTAGATGGATTTTCAAATAAGAGTCCTTCAAAGATTGAGTTTATTTATTTGTGGATGGGGGGGTAGGAGGCAGTTTTCCATCATTTAACATTACATCAAGACCAAGTAGAAAATGCATCATTGGTGCTGAGAGAAAGAAAGAAAAATCAATTTAGTAAATAGTAAAAGAAATGTTTGAAGTATTAGCCAAATGAAAGATCTGGGCCCCAGACAGAAACCCCTCCCCTATTTGATAATTGAAAAGGAAATTGGAGTCCATTGAAGATAGAACTTGCCCTACTCTTACTCCTTACAAGCACAAACACAAACTCCCATATCTGGAGTCTTAAAATAGAGAGAAGATCAGTCCAAGCATGCTATGCCTATGGCTATGTAAATGCAACATGTGTCCTAAACAGAAACATAGCTCTGTACTTAATTTTAAAGTAGAAATCTAAGCAATTTTAGGTAAAGGACAGCTCCCATATTCCTGCACCTGATACAGTACACCTTGCATAAAATAGAGAAGTCCACCTCTCCTGATTAGTGATTTCCTTTCCCCAGACCATTTTAGGACCTTGTCTACAATTCACTTCATTCATTCCTGGACCCCCTATCCTGACTCTTTTTTCTCTTTACCAGCATAATTGTACTCATGTATCCCCTCTAGGCTGCCTCATTTTCCAGTTCTCTTTTACACATTGTCTTCCCCATTAGAATGTAGGTTCCTTGAGAACCAGAACTAATTTGCTTGTCTTTAATTCTATCAACAGAGCTTAGCATTTTTGCTGGTATATAGTAAGTATTCAATAAATATTCCATGTTCATTCTATCTATCTATCTATCTATCTATCTATCTATCTATCTATCTATCTATCTATCTATCTACTATCTATAAGGTTCTTTATGCTTTAAGCAATCAACAATAATTTATTAAACACTTGCTATGAGCCAGGAGCTTTTTTTGGTTGCTGGGGATAAAAAAACAAAGGTTTAAAGAAATTCTTTCCCTCAAGGAACATAGATTTAAATTTTTTTTGTCTTTTTTGAAAATTTATTTATTTATTTTCTTGTTTACATCACTCATTTCCATGAGATTTTGAGTTACAAATTTTCTCCCCATCTTTCCTCTACCACCCACCCCAAAACAGCCATACCACTGTACAGACCCTCCCCCAATCTGCTCTCTTCTATGTCCTCCCCCACCACCCCTCTGACTTTCTTGTAGGGCAGGATGGGTCTCCTACCGCAGTGCCTGCATATCTTAATTCCCAGTTACATGTAGTTAATAATAATAATCATATACATATATATAATGGAATATAATATATTATTATATATTATATTATATTATAGAAAGCAAAGAATCTAGAATTTAAAGTTCTATAATCAAATTTTAATATATTTATTATATATATTATTTTAATGTTGTTATGTTAATATATGTATATATACATATATACATACATATATATATATTAACATTTGATTATAGAACTTTAAATTCTAGATTCTTTCCCTTCTTCCCTTGTCACCCACCG
>JAQQSW010004375.1:0-14454 GCA_028646575.1 Pseudocheirus occidentalis
CAAGAGCACTTGGCCCTGATCAATTGATTCAGCCCCCCTGCGGAGTCCGCAGGCCAGGGGCTCTGAAGCAGCCTGGTGGGGGCCGCAGGCAGATCCAGCAGTTCCCTTCCCCCACTGCTTCTTTGCCCCAGGGGCAGAATGGCAGAACTGCTTTATTACACCTAAATTAATTTTCAAAGTTTCAACTTTCACTAACTGTCTCTCTGACCGAAGCTCCCCTCAGGCAGGTGCTTTAGATTTTCTTTGAAGTAGACTCACGCTGTGGCTTGGGAGGCTCCACTGCTCCTCATGGTTGCCCTGGGGCCTAGCCTGGCCTCAGCTGCGGTTTTGGGCTGGCCGGGTCTCTGCTCCGCTGTGGTGGGAGCTGCCCCTCTCCCGTCCCCGTTCCTCACGCCTTGGCAGATGTGGAGGTGTTGGAGGCTGTAGAACCACTGCTGACTGGCTGTGGTGCCCACTCGGCTCAGCTCAGCTTGGCTCCTTCCCACCATCCCAGGCCTGGCCATGGTCTCAGCTTCAGGCTATTCCAGCCTCCATTCAGGTTGCCGTGATGAGCCCCTGCTGCCGAGCTGCCTTCAGCGAGAGATGTGTTCTCTGTATTTTTGTGAGTCTGAGATTCCTAGACTTTCCTAGACTGTCTGGGCTCATATTTTCTGGGTGTATAGGGTGGCGGTGTGGGAGCTGCAGGACGTTGCTGCTTCTACACCGCCATCTTGGCTCTGCCCCCCTGACCCACTCATTCCTTAGGATTTAATGATTTAGTTTCCAGTTAGTTTTTAGCCTATACTTTCATGGCCCTTTATTACATATAATTTTTATTGCATCATGATCTGAGAAGGATGTGTTTAATATTTCTACCATTCTACACTGAATTGTGAGGTTTTTATGCCCTAGTTCATGGTCAGTTTTTCTCTATGTGCCATGTACTGCTTAGAAGAATGTATATTCTTTTTAAACCTCATTCAATTTTCTCCAGACGTCTACCATATCTACCTCCTCTAGAATTCTATTTTTCTCTTTAACTTCTTTCTTGTTTATTTTGCATTTAGGTTTATCAGGTTTGGAGGGGGGTAAGTTTGTAGTCCCCCACTACTATAGCTTTGCCATCTATTTCTTCCTCTAACTCCCTTACGTTCTCCTCTAGGAATTTGAATGCTATACCACTTGGTGTATATATGTGTAGTAATGATATTGCCTCATTTTCAATGGTTCCTTTTAACAGGATATAGTTTTCTTCCTTATGTCTTTTAATTAGATGTATTTTTGCTCTTGCTTTATCTGAAATAAGGATTGCTACCACCCTCTTTTTTTTTACTTTAGCTGGAACAGAATGTAATTTGCTCCAGCTTTTTGCCTTTACCCTATGTGTATCTCCCTGTTTCAAATGTGTTACTTGTAAACTGCATATTGTAGGATTATGATTTTTAATCCATTCTGCTACCTGCCTCCATTTTATGGTAGAGTTCATCCCATTCACATTTACAAATAAGATTACTCTCTGTGTTTTTGCTTCCATCCTATTCTTTCCCATGTTTATGTTTTGTTTTTTCCTTCTCCCTTCCACTCCTTAAGAGTTTTCCTTTTTGGGTTGCAGGGGGCAGAGTTAAGATTATGACATAGAAGCAGAAAAACTTCATGGGCTCCACGCATAAACACCACAAATACCTGTAAAATATGACTCTAAACAAATTTTAGAGCTAAAGAATCCACAAAGGGAAAGAAACAAATCTTGCTCTGAGGCATCCCAGCAGGCTGGCAATAAGGGTGATTACAGCATACTGGGAGCTTATCCCAGTCCTGCAATAGCCTGAAGTTTTAGCCCCAGGGTGATCCCAAAACAGCCATGGCTAGAAGAACTTCCCGAGAGTGGATCACCAGCAGCAGTGGCAGTTTCCAGATTTATCAACCCATAAATGTGAAAGACAAAATATAAGGTCAGTGGAACTCTGCCAGATCTGGGAGAGGGGAGGACAGAGTGCAGTCCGGCATTTATATATATATATATATATATATGCTTATCTTCTAACTCTCTAGTTTCATTTTTAGAATTCTTCCTGAGTTCTTCCAAGAATGTTCTCTGGGCTTGAGATCAGTTCATATTCCCTTTTGAGGCTTCAGCTGTGACTCGAGTCAATGCTGTCTCCTGAATATGCTTCCTCTAGCTTGCAACAATAGAATTCTAAAGACTTTTGTCTTTAAAAATTGTTTTTACCCATTTTGAGGTACAGTCTTGACAAAGCCTTCCTCTAGGACTCCAAAGCTTTATTTGGTTCCACTATTTTAGTATTTTACTCTGGTGCAATAATTTATGGATTTTCATAGTTAGAGGTGAGGATTAGAGCAGCCAGGGTTCATTCCATCATCTTGGTCCCTGGAAGTTCAAGTAGGTAATTTCTAAATTTCCAGCCTGTGGGTTGATAGTCCCAGGAATAGCTGCTGTTCCTGCCATGGGTCCTGCATTTGTCTCTTACCCAGCTCCAACAGATCCCCAGTCCTGTGGTGATCAGCTTTCACAAGCATCAACCTTTTTGTGTGCTGTGTCTACCTCATCCCACACTGCATCTGCTTCATCATGCCAGATAGAATTTCCTATAAAAGGTCCTTTGGAATTGTCTGGGAGCATTTTCTTGATCAGAGTAGTTAAATCTTTCACAATTAATCATCCTTACAATATTGTTACTACTATATACACTCTTTTCCTTGTTCTGCTCACTTCGCTTTGCATCAGTTCATACAAGTACTAACTATTTAATACATCCCATTTTTGGTGGCAAAGAACTGGAAATTAAAGGGATACCTTTGGGAATATATATACTTTTGGGATATATACCTTTGGGATATATACCTCTGGAATATCAATTGGTAAATAGCTTAACAATTTATGGTATACTATTGTGATAGAATGCTGTTTTGCTATTTTAAAAAATGATCAGCAGAATGGATTCAGAAAAGTCTAGGAAGACTTATATGAATTCATTCCATATTAGCCAATCTGATAGTTGGGAGGTGGGAGGTGGGATCTCAGAAATGTTAATTTATATCTCTCTAATCAATAATGATTTTAAGCATTTTTATATGACTATCAATAGCTTTGATTACTTCTGAAAACTGTTTGTTTATATCTTTCTATTTTTACCAATTAGGCACTGGCTTATTTTTATAAATTTGACTCAGTTCCCTAGGTATCTTAGAAATGAGACATTTACCAGGGACATTTGCTATAAACAGTTCCCCCAGTTTCTTGCTTTTCTTCTAATTTTGTTACATTGGTTTTGTTTGTGTAAAAGCTTTGTAATTTAATGTAATCACATTTATCCATTTTGTTCCCTATGATCCTTTATATCTCTTATTTGATCATAAACTCTTCACTTGTCCATAGATAATGGCAGGTTAAATTTTCCATGCTATCCTAATTTACTTATGATAACATGCTTCAAGTCTAAATAATTTACCCATTTTGGCCTTATTTTGATATATGATCTGACATGTAGACTATTCCTAGTTTCTATCAAACTTTTAAGAAATATTTTGTTGCATATCTTATGATTAGTGTTCATAGCTTTGTTTATAAGCTCCTTTAAGGAAGGGATTGTCTTGTTTCTTTTTGTAGCCTTGGCACTGAGCATAATTCCTATGACATAGTGATCATCTATTTAAGGCTTATTGTTGGATTGATTGGTTGTTTTCATGCAACTCTAAACAACTCAGTTTAGAACTCAATAGAAATTCCTCCCTGTGATTAAATAAAAGTTGGATGTGTTCCAGGATCATTTTTCCATATCCCAACTCTCAGGTATGACACAGTGACCATCAGCTTTTTGGTGTTCAGTCATCTTTTCAGTAATATACAACTCTTTGTGACCCTATTTGGGGCTTTCTTGGCAAAGATATTGGAGTTGTTTATCACTTCATTTTCCAGCTTATTTTACAAATGAGGAAATAGAGGCAAATAGTGACTTTTCTAGGCTCACCCAGCTGGTAAATGTGTGAAGCCAGATTTGAACTCAGGAAGATGAATCTTTCTGACTTCAGGCCCAGCTCTCTGTTCATTGTACTATCCTGATCATCAGTTACCTTGCTCTGTTATAACCCTGATTTGATCTCAAAGCCTATTAATTTTTCACACACACATACACACACACACACACATACACACATGCAGTGAGCAATGAGGTGCATGCAGTGTGTGACAAGGTGGACACTGGGGAAAGCTGATCAACCAACTGCAGGGGTCATTGCCATATGTATACATGTACATATGTGTGTGTGCACGGACATATTATACATATATGTATAAATTAGCTATGCTAACCAGTCAATTTTAGATCTTTTTGAAGGGAAGACATTTCTTTTGTTGAGAACATTTTTTCTTAGTTGGAAAGTGAATAATATGAATGTGCATACTATGTTAGAATACGGGGTAAAAATCTATGAATAATTATTTTGCTAAGTGATAATTATTGTTAATGTTACTCACCCATAGAGCTTTATTTAGAAGGATCCTGAATCAGAAAACTAGTCCCAAAACACTTTATCATGTCATATGATCTTGCAAACAGTCTTCTTTTAAGAACCCAAACTCAAGGTATTGTCATTTTGCCACAGACACTTCCCCCAAATATTAAGAATTCTTACCCTTGGATTAATACAGTTAATAGGTCGTATATTGTTTGAAAGAAAAAGAATAGGAGGGGAAAGAGTGAAGTCACTTAATACATTCCACAAAATAAATAGGAAGAGAAAAAGTTTGTTTCTCCATTTCATTTCTTTGGGCGATGTATTTATTAAGTTGGTACATAGCTAGTTTTCATGGCACATTGTCTTAATTAATTCCACTCATTTAAATTCAGTAAATATGTACCAAAGGCCAAATATGAATTCAAAACTTTGAGTATATAGACAGTCCCAGCCTTAATGGAATTTATCTCCTTTTTGGAGAAGCAGAACTTATGCTCATTAAAGTATTCTCAGTTCATCACTTGTAGGATCAATATGACTTAGGCATAAAAGAGAAAAAAAAATGAGGCGACACATAATGAATGGCAAATTGAGCATAACATTCTATAACATATGGTAGAGATTATAAATGACAATTTTATCAAAATGCCAAAGGAAGAAAGAGAAAACGGAATTGGTTGTTAATGTTTTTTTTTCTTTCACTATTTTTGTCTAATGTGAACAGTGAACAAAAGGTTAAGTGAAATATTAGGAAAAAAGAGAAAAGAGAACCCACTAGTGGAAGATGAGGTATGGGATTTATGATGGACTTGTTGTTGTTGTTTGTCCTTCATTCTTGAAGAGGAATATGCCATCAGGGAGGTGACGCCATGCCCTGCCAATGAATGGGATTTAAGTGAAGGATGATGTGAAAAGTCATCAGGCTCACTTTCTGCTCTGGAGGCATCTGGGTCCAAGGGCCAGATATTGATCAGAACAACTGATCAACAACGATGGGGTGGGAGACCTTGGCCCTTTTAAGCTAAGGTCTTTACCAGGTCTCAACTTGACTGAGGTAGGTAATATATACTTGTACTTGCTTTGAAAGACAATGGGCAGTTCTTGAGAACAATCATACATAATTCAAGTAGAATTGTATGAAGAATATTTTGACATTTGTATTTAGTGTATATTCGAAGGTGGTAAAACTGGAGGTAGAGAGACAACTTAACAAGTGACTTTGGGTATGCTTACATGAAGAGATAGGAGCATGGTAGTTATAGTAGGGCTGAAGCAGAATGATGGCTAAAACATTCTGAAGACATAATTATCAGGATTTAAGTCCTGACTGAGGAAGACAAGAAAGAGAAAAAAAGCAGAGTAAACAATTCAAGCCTAGTTGACTAAGAGGATGGTAGCATGATACAAAGAACACAAGAGTTGGGCAGAGTGATTAGTGCGAACCACAGTAAAGTTGGTTCCGTTTTGATCTGTTGAATCTGGCATAGGCCTATCCACATGGAAATATAACGAAGATAGCTTGGGGTGATTTGCTCAAGTACATCTCAAAGGAAATCAGTATTATTATTTACACCCAAATGTTTCCTAACAGTTATACCATATTGATAACTATGTGGGTGAGGGAATGAAGCCTAAAGCAACTTGGTTTCCAAAAGTGGGATAATTTGACTTCAAGTCAAGAAGTCCTGAGTGTCAATGTCAATGTCATTTTGTAATTTAATCTAGCCTAATTTTATATACATATTTCTACATATATATATTATATCAACACATATCTGTATGTATACATACATAAATGCATGTCATACAATATATACATGTATGGGTGTATATACACACACACACACACACACGCACACACATATATATATATATATATACACATATCTATTGTGTAGGTATATGAAATTAGAGAAAACAGTTACATTCTTCTAAAAAATATTTCATGATTCTCTAAAAGAGGGGAAAGAATATAAATACACATATGTATATATGCTACATTATGTATATATGTTGTGTGTGTTGCATATGTGTGTATACATACATAAATATGCACACACATATAATTTTATACACTAAATTAGTATTTAGCAGAAACACCTGCTTGTTTATACAGACATGTTAGTAGCCTTGTAAAAGTTTACCAAATCACCTTAAAGCATATATAGTTTTGAAAAAAGATAATTCAAACATTTTTGACTGAGTTTAGCAAAGAAGTTTTTTTTCTAAGTTTCAGGCAGGAGCTCTAAGTGGGAAGATGTTCAAAGTGGGGTGGAAGGTTGCAAAAAAAACATTCTGACAACACAGAAATTATCTGAAAGAGAAAGAAAAAAAGAAAGCACAAAATTGTATGATTTAAAGAGGGCATTATAAAGGATAAGAAGAACATTAACTAAGGATTAATACATAAGAAATAATCTGAGGTTTGAAAAACTTGTTTTATTAAAATCAGAAGACCAAAAAATAAAGGGGAGGATCTGAGCCCAATACTTGGTGCAGATGATAAAATGTTACCATATGATAAAGAGAAAGCAGAGCTGCTCAAAGCCCATTTTTCCCCTTTTGCAAGTAGATTTCTCCTACAAACAAGAAAGGGGACAACAAATATAATTAAGAGAAAATTAGAGACCAAGGAAGATAAGGAAAAGATGAGAAGGCATCGAATTGCTTTAAACAAATTTAGGTATGAACATGGAGGGTAATTTAGGGTATTAAAAAATCCTTGAGAAATAATGGAGAACCAGAAAGAGAACAGAGCAGAGAACTTTTTTTAATGATACATTTTTGAAACTATAGTACTATGAGCTTGAAATTAATTCCTTAAAAATATCTGTGACTGAATATTACAAAGACAGGTTGTCATCATTAGGAAACAAAATAAATGTATACTTAGAGTCACTGTGGTTTAATAAAGAGGAAAACATTACCTGAGAACATACTAAGAGGCATGTACTTTGCTAAGCACTTTACAAATATTTTCTCATTTGCTCCTCACAACAACCCTGGTAGTTAGGAGATATTAATATCCTCCTTTTATAGGTGAGGAAACTTAAACAAAGATAAATTAAATGACTTTTACAAAGCCACATCACTACGAAGAGTGTCAAACCAGATTTGAACTGGTTTTCCTGATTCCAGGCCCAGCACTCTATCCAATATACCACTTAATAATTTCTGAGAGCACATTATGCCAAACTAATCTCAATTCTTTGGGGGGATAATTTTACTGTCATGGCAAGGTAGGTGTTAGAGTGGACAGAGTGCCAGGCCTGAAGTCAGGAAGATGGATCTTCCTGGCCTCAGATACTTACTACTTCTGTGACCCAGGCAAGTCATTTAACCCTGTTTGCCTCCATTTCCATATCTATAAAATGAACTGGAGAAGAAAGTGGCAAAGCACTCCAGTATCTTTGCCAAGAAATCCCCAAATGGGGTAGCAAAAAGTCAGACACAAGTGAAATGACAAAATAATAACAAAAATTTTACCATCAAGATTCATAGTAGGTCAGAAGAACTTCCTAGTGGCAGAGCCAAGATGGGGATATAGAAGCAGAACTCTGTGGCTCCCCCCATACCACCATAGCCAGGATCAAAGTAGAGAATAGGACATGTTGGGGGCAGGATAGGATGGAGTGAAATTTAGTCAGTCTTTCATAATATATACACTATGTAAATGTTTTGCATAACTACACATATACAATCTATATTGAATTGCTTATCTTCCCAGTAAGAGTGGGTGACAAGGGATCGAGGGAAAGAATCTGGAGCTCAAAGTTTTAAAATATTATCATTAGCATTATTATTTACATGCAACTGGGAAATAAGATATATAGGCACTTGGGTAAGGAGAGCCATCTTACCCGACTGGAAAGTCAGAAGGGGGATGGTAGAGAATATAGGAGAGAGTAGATTTGGGGAGGGGGTATACAGTGGGATCACTGTTTTGAGTTGGTGGTTAGAGGAAAGATGGTGAGAAAATTTGTAACTCAAAATCTCATGGAAATGAATGGTATAAACAAAAAAACAGTAAATTTAATTTTTAAAAAAAGGACAATGTCATAGCCATTGATATTTTGTTTTGCTTCTACTAAATACTGAACTACTTGTTAATTAAGTTCTTTTATTTCCTTTATAAAATTGTAATCTTTTTATTAAATATATATTTTTTTGTTTTCAACATTCACTTCCACAAGATTTTGATTTCACCCAGTCTGCTCTCCCTTCTATAACCCCCTGCCATTTCTGTTATACTCTTCCCTTCTAGTTTTTGCAGGGCAAGAAAGATTTTTATATCCTACTGCCTGAATATCTTATTTCCCAGTTGCATGTAAAAACAATGTTTAACATTTGTTTTTAATACTTTGAGTTCCAAATTCTCTCCCTCCTTCCCTCAGTACCCACCATCATTGAAAAGGCAAGCAATTTGACATAAGTCATATATGTGTTGTCATGCAAAACACTTCCATAATAGTCACGTGAAAGATGGACTATATTTCCTTCCATCCTATCATGCCCCACCCCCTCATTTATTCTATTTTATTCTCTCCTTTGACCCCGTCCCTCCTCAAGTGTGTTTGCTTCTGATTACCCCCTCCCTCAATCTGCCCTCCCTTCTATCATTCTCTCCTTTCTTACTCCCTTCCCCCCTACCTTCCTAAAGGGGAAGAGAGAGTTCCATAACAATTGAGTGGATAAGATATTTCCTCCTTAGGCCAAATACAATGAGAGTAAGGTTCACTCATTCCCTTTTGCCCTCCGCTCCCCACCACTCTTCCCCCTCCATTGTAAAAAGCTTCCTCTTTCGTCTTTTATAAGATAATTTACCCCATTCTATTTCTCCCTATACATTTCTCTCTCATTGCATGATTTTATTTATTATATACATATATAATATTATATAATAATAATATTACATTATGACATTATTTATTTATTATCCCTTCACATTCATCTCACCCTGTGCCCACTTTCTATACATACATAATAAACACACATGCATACATACACAAAATAAATGCACACATATATACACACATGTATATACGTATGCTGTGGATATATCTTCATATGCATATGTATGTATGTATGTATGTATATGTGTATGTATATATTCTCCCCAACTACTCTAACACTGAGAAAGGTCTCATGAGTTACAAATATCATTTTTCCATGTAAAAATATGAACAGTTCAACTTTAATTAGTCCCTTATAGTTTCTCTTTCCTACTTACCTTTTCAGGTCTCTCTTGATTCTTGTATCTGAAAGTCAAATTTTCTATTCAGCTCTGGTCTTTTCATCAGGAATTCTTGAAAATCTTCTTCCTCACACCGTGGTCATTTTCCCCTTGAAGGATTAGATTCAGTTTTGCTTGGAAGGTGATTGTTGGGCCTAGTTCCTTTGACCTATGGAATATCATATCCTAAGCCCTCTGATCCCTTAGGGTAGAAGCGGCTAAATCTTGGGTTATCTTGGCTGTGTTTCCACAATGTTTGAGTTGTTTCTTTCTGAGTGTTTGAACTATTTTCTCCTTGACCTGGGAATTTGGCTACAATATTCTTATGCATTTTCCTTTTCCCACTTTCAGGAGGGGACTATTGGATTCTTTCCATTTCTGTTTTTCCTTCTTGTTCTAGTATATCAGGGAAGTTTTACCTGATAATTTCTTGAAAGATAATTTCTAGGATCTTTTTTGATCATGGCTTTGAGGTAGTCCAATAATTTTTAAATGATCGCTCCTGGATCTATTTTTCAGGACACTGGTTTTGCCAATGAGACATTTTACATTGTCTTTTGTTTTCATTCTTTTGGTTCTGTTTCATACTTTTTTTGATTTCTCATAAAGTCATTAGGTTCCATTTACTCCATTCTAATTTTGAAGGAAATATTTTTCTACAGTGTGCTTTCAGACTTCCTTTTACATTTGGCGAGGTTTACTTTTTAAGGCATTCTTCTCCTTTTTGACTTTTTGGACTTCTTTTGCTATTTGGATTAGTCTATTTTTGAGGTATTATTTATTAAGCATTTTGGGGTCTCCTTTAGCAAGCTGTTGACTTGTTTTCCATTTTTTTCTTGCATCACTCTCATTTCTCTTCCCAACTTTTCTTCTACTTCTTTTACTTGATTTTCAAAATCATTTTTGAGCTCTTTCATCACCTGTGAGAAATTTATGTTCTTTTTCTTGGAGGTTTTTGAAGTAGGAGCTTTGACTTTGTTGTCTTCTTCTGGTTTTACATTTTGATATCCTTTGTCACTAGAGTAAGATTGTACAATCCTACTTTTTTTACATTGTTTGCTTATCTTTGCAAATACCTGACTTTCTAACTCCACTCCCAGCCTCATGCAATAGACCTTTCCTGTCCACTTTCCAGGTTGTTTTATGGTGGAGATTTGATTCACTTTGTCATGTTATTGGTTCTGTAGCTCTAGAATTTGTTTAGAGTAAATTTTTACAGGTATATGCTGGGGTTTGGGGGAGAGCTCAAGTAAGTCTCTGCTCCATTATATCGACTCCACCTGTATTGTGGCTTCTTTTAGAAAAGGAGGCTTACCAGTCTCCAGTAAACCAGTGGTAAGCCTTGGGAGTGACTGAATCAGTAGCTGCAGGGGCTGCTTTCAGAGCTCTTGGCCCAAGGACAATAAAGGGGTTAAAATACTGATCAGAAAGAGATTATAAATGCTTCTTTGTTGGCAAGAACTTTGTTTTGTTGTAGAAACCTCTGTTTCTTTGCCCACACTTGGAACTTGGTCACAGGCGTGGGTGGCAGTCCAGGGGAAAAGAGTATCACTACCACATCAGAGCTTGCAACCATAGTATAGTGGTTCAAAGTTCTATGGCAGAAAAGGGTGTTTGTGATCACTCACAGACCAGAGCACAGACCATATGAGTAGGAAACACACTTTTCCTTAGATAATATCACCTTGGAAGAATTGAACACTTATAGATCCCTAGAAGTATCTCTAAAAAGAGTTGCACAAAACCCCTGAAGCTTGGGACAGTGCAAAACCTCTGAAGCTTGTAAGTCAACACTGAAGTGGAAAGCAGAGCTCCACTTTAGCAAGGAGTTAAAAGTCAAGAAATAGACTGGGAAAATGAGAAAACAATAGCAATGTAATTCTGAACATAGAAAGTTACTATGATGACAAGGAAGATCAAAAGATACACCCATAAGATCATTGCATAGTCAAAACCCCTAGAGCCAAAGTCTCAAAGAAAAATATGAATTGCTATCAGGACATGGAAAGGCTCAAAAATGATTTTAAAAATCAGTAAAGTAGATGAAACAAATGGGAAGCAAAATTGGAGTGATGCAAGAAAATCATGGAAAAAGTCAACAACTTGGCAGAGTGACTCATCCATCACCAACATTACGCCCAGATACAAACTTGGTGGGAACCCTACAAAAGGGAAAAAAAAGACTCTTCAGTCCCATGTGATACCTAGATGTATGTAGATAAAAAGTCAAGCAGGAGCAGCTCTCCTGAGGACTGCAACTGTGAATAGCTTTAAGGTTCTGATCACATAGTATAGTGAATTCTCTAGTTATTAAGTAATAAACTAAAGCAAAACATTCACAGAAGTACAGCATTCACAGTGATATAACAACTTATCACTAAGGTGGCCATAGTTTTAAACCAAAGATGTCATTCAGGAAACAAAGTGCACAGGTCTCCCCTAGGTCACATTGTATTAATGTCTCAGTCAGAAACTCTCATTTTTTCTTGATTGGAGACTAGCTTCCAGTCACCCTTAATTGAATCAATCATCCTTAAGGGGTGCGGGGCACAAAGTAAACTCACAGTAACTCACAGTAAATCATTATCTTATCAGTCAGCACTAAGTAACCAAGGAGAGGTCTTTTCATCTTGGCTTCAAGCTGGCTCCCAAATGCTGTGGTTCCTCTTCCATGGTCCCCGTTTTTGCCTGAATTCACCCAACCATCACCTGGATTCACAGGCAGGCATCTCTGAGCTCCCACTCCAACTCCTCATCAGGCTTCTTGTCTAGTTCCTCATCCAGTTCTTCAGCCAGTTCCAGTTCCATATTGAAGCTAATAGCGTCCAGTCCACCTAAAGTCCTTCACAGTTTCTGTTTCTGGGAAGACAAAGCTAAATAGAGCCAAAACAACATTCATACACATTGGTGGCACCATCATCAATTCACTATCTGCCTGTGAAATCAATACAGACCCACAAACAAGATCTGAGAAATCAACACAGACCCACAAATAAGGTCTGAGAAATCAACACAAATCATCAGTTCAGTCCAAGGACGTCTGAAACCCTCCTCTAGAACTTCTGTAAACAGATAACAAGATAATCCTTTCAGGACTTCTGAACAAGCAGTAAGGTACCAGCACTTCTCTAAAAAGTGTCACAAACACAAATCAACACAGACAGAACAGACAGACAGAGTGCTGGACACCACAAGTTTTCTTGGGTTCAAGTATATATTTTCAGAAGTCATATATCAGTACAGACCCATAAAAAAGGTCTGAGAAATCAACACAGACCCACAAACAAGGTCTGAATTTCTAATTATCTAATTTACAGGTAACATAAAGCTGAAAGGCTACATATTTTCTCAAAGAAACAATATTTTAAAATATCTCTCAAGACTGAATCCTAACACCACTAGGATATAAATTCAGTTGCAATCAAGGTAAACTTTAAGTATTCAGTGTGGGAGGTAGAATAACTTATGTGAAGCTGACCTGGGAGTTTGCATTTCCTAAAAGCTCAGTATAAGTCAAGAGCAGCAACAACAGCAGCATTGACAAGAACAAAAAAAAATCTGTGCTTTTTAGGGCTTTATTTATTAAAATAAACACATAAATAAATAAATGTATATCTATCTCTCTATCTCTCTATCTCTCTATCTATCTATATCTATATCTATATCTATATATATGAAAGACAATGAAGATCCCAGTATTCTAAACTCATGTATTAATACCACATCTTAAGTAATATGTCCTTTTCTGTGTTCCACATTATAAGAGAAATGAAAATAATTGAAATTGCATCCAGAAGAATCCTTAAAGGGTCTGAAAATGTTCCTCTTGGAAGTTGGAAGATTTAGAGTGTGTGACTCTGATCTTCTTATGTGTATATTTGTCAAAAAGTATTGACGATTATAGATATAGATACAGATGTACATATAAACAGAGATAGGTATACATAAAAATTGAGCAAAGAAAATTACTTTTTCTTTTATCAAGAAGGTAAAAAACTAGGAGCAATCGAAGACTTGTGGCTTACTTTAAGGAAAAATAAACTTTTGAAAGATTAAAGATTTCTATAATTTCATTTTTTTCAAAAATATTTCCTAAGTGCCTGTTATATTCAATGCTCTTTGGAGATACAAAAATAAATGTAGCAGTTGATCATCTAGGAACTTATAAAACCATTGGGATGATAAGAGAAAAATAAAACCATATATATATATACATATATATATAACATTGAAAATGATTTTTATAAGAGGAAAATTTAATAAAGTAAATTGTTATTATTCTTTTTTCAATATACCTTAAGATGTCTGGTTAACTTGGGAAATGAAGTATTTAATATCCCAAGAATTGTTGCATTTTGCCAAATGTATGAATCACTCATTTAATTTTTCTATAATGTCAATTTCTATAAACCAGATGCTGTCATTAGAAGAATATACTGTTGATTATAATCATACCTCTAGCTTAAGGTTCATTTCTTACTGTGATTCAGACTAATTACTCTTTTTAAAAATATTTTCCAATCATAATCTTCATTCACATGACTTAAATGCCAGTATATTTTTTGCATATATGGGTGGTATCATGAATGATCTTATTATCCAGATGGATGCCTTCAATAATGACAGAAATTCAGTAAAAAATTAGAAGGGGATACATATGAGAATGGGTTATACATATAACTTGTTAAACATACTTAGTTATATTAAAGCCAAGGTGAAAGTTATTGACTTTTACTTAAAGAAATTTCCTTTTATTCTCTTAAAAA
>JAQQSW010004376.1:0-14454 GCA_028646575.1 Pseudocheirus occidentalis
TCCTCATGTTGGCCTGTCAATTAATTGGTTGGTTTTTTTTAGCTTTGTGAAACTCTGCTTCCAGGGGGGAAAGCTCTGTTCCAAATCGCTGGGGTTTTCCCAGCTGCCAGAGCTATTGGGGCAGTGTTGCAGCCCCCCCCCCCCAGCTTTGGCTTGCTGAAAGTGCTCCCCAGGACCACTACCCAAGACCATGATCCAGATCCAGGCCGCTCAATGCAAGAGTAGTTGGCCCTGATCAATCGAGTCAGCCCCCCTGCCGGATGTGCAGGCCAGGGGCTCTGAAGCAGTTCCTGCCCTTCCCCCACTGCTTCCTTGCCCAAACTGCTTTTCCTCCCCCAAATTTAGCTTGAAAGCTGCACTCACTTTCACTGAACTCTAATCCTGGCTCAGTAAATGTGAAGATTGCTCCAGGTGCTTTAGATCTTCTCTGAAGTTGACTCACGCTGTGGCTTGGGAGGCTTGGCTCCTCCCAGCCACCCTGTAGCCTGGCTGCATGGTGGTTTCAGGCTTGTCTGGTCTTGGCTCCCAGCCTGCAGGCCTGCAGAGCTGCCTTTCTCTAATCCCTATTTTTCACACCTTGGTAGATTAGAGTTTCTAGAGGCTGTAGATCTTCTCTCTTGTAGACTGGCTGCAGCTCTGCTTGGCTCTACTCGGCTACTCCTGACTGCCCTGGGGTCTGGCCGTGTTTTGATTTCAGGCTGCCACGATGATCCCCTGCTGCCGAGCTGCCTTCTGCGAGAGATGGTGTTTTCTGTATTTTTGTGATTGAGAGTCCTAGACTTTGTCCAGAGTCATATTTTATGGGTGTTTAGGGTGGCTGTGTGGGAGCTGCAGGACCTTGCTGCTTCTATGCTGCCATCTTGGCTCTGCCCCCCTCCCATAAACATCTTAAACTCAACATCTTTTTACCCAAACCATCTTCCATCTACATTGTAATCTTCCCTACTGATGTCAAAGACTCTACCATCCTCCCAGTCACTCATACTTGTAAAGTAATTGTCATCTTCAACTGCTCACTCTCTTACTCCCCCTATCAAATCTCTTTCCAAGCACTATTGCTTTTACCTTTTAATATCTCCCGTAAATTCCACCTTCTTTTCTCTGATACTGCCATCAGTCTAGTGAAGGCTCTCATCACTTAATTCCTCAACAATTGCAAAAGCTTTCAGGTTAGTCTCTCTTCTTCAAGTCTCTTCCTTCTCCAGTCTGTCCTCCACTTAGTCATTGAATTGATATGAAGATCTCACTCCCTCCTATTAAAACAAACAATAAACTCTAATGGTACCCTTTCACCAAAATATTCTATCAGTATTCATACAAAATTATTTTTATTTTGTATAAAAATATTCTTTACAACTGGGTTCCCTCCTATCTTTCTGGTCTTCTTATACCTTTTCCAACACCTCCCTTTACCACATAATTTGTTATCTAGAAACATTGTCCTCATAGTAACATTTCATCTCCAAACTCCAGGCATTTTCACTCTCTGTTCTCATGCTCAGAGAACATTTCTGCCTTCTCTATTCTCTGGCTTCCTTCAAATCCCAGTTAAGATCGCACCTCCTACAGAAGTCCACTTCTAATCCTCTTTATTGCTAGTGCCTTTTCCTTATTTTCTCCAATTTATACTGTGTATATATATATATATATATATATATATATATATCTTTGTATATATCTTATTTGTGTATATTTGCATTCATTTTGTCTCCCCCTTTAAACTAAACTCTAAAAGTAGTAACCATCTTTTGTCTTTGTATCCTGAATGGTTAGAGCAGTGTTTGCCACCAAATAGGCACTTTATAAATTCTTGTCAGCTTTCTGACTTGTCTGTGGTCATACAGCTAGCAAGCTTCAGCAATAAGATTTGAACCACATTTTTCTGAATTTAAATTAGGAATCTTTCTGTTCATTACATCAATCAATCAATCAATAAATCAATCAACAAACATTTATAAAGTTCTGGCTAAATGTCAGGCATTACGTTATGTGCTAAGTATCCAGAGACAAAGTGAAGTAGTCTCTGTCTTCAGCTTATATCTTAAGATATTTTAACTCCTTAGCAGACATCCCAAATATCGACCTAACAAAGACTGCCCAAATCACCAAAACTAAGCTCCTATAATAGTTTAAACTACTTATTTTACCTCTAACAATGGTTTATGCTACTTGTACAACCTATTGCAACTCAATTTCTACCACAATGATGAACTACTGTTCTTTTCTAGAGGAGTTTATTGTCAAAAAAGGGATTTAATAACAGTGACTTTTCCCCTAAACATTTTGGAGTTTATATGGAGAAGTACAATTGAGACCACCAAGTCATCTCATGCTGCCTCTAAGATTTGTGTCCCTCCCCTTTTCACTTAACAGGAATATAAGAGGTTTAAGAGGAAATAATAAAAGGGAGCCTTTGTGGGCAATATTGTGTATTATTACATGCTTGTGGAATATTTGCCTCTTTAATGCTAAGTATTAGGTAGAATGGCATGTTGCTACACCATTCTTACACCCCCTTGTTAAGTGACATACACTTCAATACACAGTTTGAAATAATAAGTGAGCAATTTGAATTAAGTGTAGGTGTTCATAGCATTTGCAAAATTTCCCGGATTCTGCTGTGGTTCACACAGCTAGTCGTATAACCATTGAGAAACTGATGCTAAATAGCTTTCACATGGACAATTCTTTTTCTTTACTGAACCCTGGTGGAGTTGGCTTTTTCCATACTCCATCTTTTCATCTCTCTCTCATTCTCTCTCTCACATCTACCTACCTACCTCACTATCTATCTATCTGTACATATACACACACGTGAGTATATATGTATACATCTATGTGCGTATACACACATACATGTATACACATATACACATATACACATAAATACATACATTCATATATACACACACATACACATACACACATACACACATACAGACAGACAGACAGACAGAAAAATTTGACTTTTGAAATGAGTGGCATTTTAGATGATTTGAGCCAGAAATCCTTAGAGATTATTTAGCTTACCTTCCCAGTATATAGGTGAGGAACCAGGTCCAAAGTGACAAAAGGTCATGCAAGTTTTAGAGCCAGTCAAATTCTCCACAAAAGAGAGAATGTATGTACATGAAGCAGCACTTTTTGATGCAATTTTTGATTGTCATTTGCATTGGTCTCTGAACTTCAAATTCTGTTTGTCTTGAAAAAGATATACCCTTCCCATGCTAAGAAGATAGAAAAGGTCAATGAAAAAATTTCAACCCATGACTTTCCCTGAACAGAAATTCTATTTTTCAAAAATGGAGTTATAAAATTAAATCCATATATCAATTTTCTTCTACTTTTGCAGTAGTTTTTGCACTTGCTGACACTGGATTATATAACTCAACTTAGTAGAGACCTCAGAGGCTATCTACTCAGAGAAACCTGTTGCATTTTTTTAATTTGTTGATCTGTGGACATATTCATCTATTAATACTTTTGGAATGACAGAGATCACTTGAGTATACTGCCAAGCTATCTGTAGATTTGCTTTTATTTCAACTGCAGTACAATGTTATTAGGTGCTACTTTTCCTAATCATTCTCATTTGTAGTGTTTTATAAATGAGTGTGCTGTCTCAACCCATTTTGTCCTTGGTTGCAATTTCTTTCTGACTCACAAGGAGATAAAGTTTCTGCTAGCTGATGAAGTTTGAGGGGTTATTTTGGCCTCCTCATTATGGTAATATTTTTATATCAGTTAAACTTTTTCAGGAAATGATGATAATCAAGGTCAACATACTTGTTTTTTTCCATTTTTTTTAGCATTAATAGTTTCTCTGAACAAGTCAGGTTTAAACTATCATGATTGTTTTCAGTTTTTTTATATAATACATCTTTTAATGTGAATAATAAATAATTTAATTTGAATAATATTAATTTGTTGATTATTTTGACCTTTGTTTTAAGCACTTAATAGTAAGACTGTACCCAGACAGTTGGGGTTGCACAGTGGATAGATAGAGTGCTAGGCCTGGGATCAGGAAGACTTATCTTTTTAAATTCAAATATGACCTCAGACACTTGCTAGTCATGTGACTCTGGACAAGTCACTTAAACTGGTTTGCATGAGTTTCCTCATCTATAAAATGAACTGGAAAAGGAAATAGCAAATTACCCTAGAGTCTCTACTGAGAAAACCAGAATGAGACCATGAAGAGTAGTGCATGAATGAAAAGTGACTGAACAACATTAACAACCACTGGACAATTTAGTGTGATATCGCTTCCATTTGAGAAACTACTCAATTCCTATTATTTTGGTAGGATTTTATCTAGTATTTTCCATGTCCAGTGTTTTCTCAGCTACTTCTAGAATAAAATATTCTAAATAAATGGATTTGAAGTTTCTGCATACTCTCCAAGCTTTTAGCTTCTTTTGTTTCTGTCACCTGAACCACATTTTCCAATTTTTTTAATCTTCTTTTATATTTCAATTTCACTTTCAAGTCAAGTATTAGCACATCTTTCATTTTCAATTTATAGGTTTTTTGTTGAGATTCTGTATTCGCAGAATTCCAATTCATTCTAATTCTATAGTAATACAATTTCTCTATTTCTCGGTTCTCTTCAATGTATATTGTCATATAGGTTACAGTAATGTACTGGACTCAAACTTTGCCTCTGGCATTTGCTACTTATGTGTCCTTGGGCAAATCATTTATCCTCTTTGGGACTTAGTTTTCTCATATGTAAAATGTGTGTGGGGGGGTTGGATTAGATGATTTATGAGGTTCCTTCAAGCTCTAAATTTATGGTATTATTAACCTATTTGGTGGCCCTTTTGATTAAAGATCATGAAGAGCAGTGCAATATGAGATAACCAGATGTTTCACAAAAAAAATCTCATTTCCTTTGAGCCCAACATCTAAGAATCTTTTTCTTGCCTCCCAAGGATGACATATGGGCCATCTTTCCATTTTCCGAGAACTTTCTTATATTTTCTTTTGTCATTTATACCAAAAATGTCCATTTTGTTTTTCTATTTTAAAAAATTTTTACTTTAGACTCAATCACCAGAACACAGATACAGAACAGAGAAAAGAAACAAAAACATATAATAACGTTAAATATTGGAACTTAAGTACAAAGTTAGAAAGGAAAAAAAAATAATGTCATGTGTACAGCAGAGCATAAGAAAGGATTCTAATGATGTAACAATACATTTTCATTTAAGGAAAGACTGTATCATAAATAATGCTTGTCCTATTGAGAATTGTTCATCTTTGCTTCCTTGTGAGTTTTCTTTTGTTCCCTGCTGTGCACTTTTTTACTTTGTTTACTGGTAGTTCTGGTAACCTTTAATCAGGAATGGGTTTAAGAGGGAAATATTTATCCGCACACACACACACATGGTATAGCCATGAGCGAGAGGACAAGGGAGGGATCTATAGAAGGAAGGTGGAGGGAATAGGTAAAAAGGGACTATAGAATGGCATTTAGATTTACAGAAATGGGAGAATAGGACAGGGATCCTTGGAGGGTGGTAAGCAAGCAATAGAAGGGCAAGGTAGTTGGTAGAGGAGGCAGGAAGGATAGGAAACAAGAGATATACAGAAACATAAAGGCAAAGATTAGGAATAGAATATGTTTGGGAAAGTACATGTCTCTATGGATACAAGTATATGTGTGTGTAGATATTTATAATCACCAAGAGACATATCTAAACTTTGATGTAGCCTTCTGGAAGGTTGGGGGAAGGGAAAAAAAGCAAAGCTAAACTAAAATGTCAACGTTCTATCATTTATTCCTCCATAAATATTGCCCACACACTGGCCACTGGATGAAAATCTCATATTTGGAGGATGAACCTAAAAATTAATTTTATAGGCAACATAAACTTTCTGTGATTCATAAACTTTCTCTTCTCAGTTCTACCACTTTATCACTGTGGAAGAGTAAGAATGTTAAACTGAACAAGGAATGTTTTCTTATTTTAATTTTTTCTATGTTTCTGTGTCACCATATCCAAATAATTCATCAACATGAAGAAAGCTTGATTATCACTTTAGGTGTGATAAGGTTTTATGTATAATGCATTTAGTTGTACCACTCCCAACCCTCTAATCATTCCCTGGTCATGGCGGAACTCAATGACATTGTGAACTATGACATGTACGATCACCCAAGATGGACAGGTACAGTTATTGATCTAGAGCCAGATTTCCCCATAAATGAAGGCAACTGGACCTTATGAAGCATTGGTAAAAATAAGCCTAGTAGAAGTGATGGAATTCCAGCTGAACTATCCAAAACCCTAAAAAGATGATGCTGTTAAAGTACTACACTCAATATGCCAGTGAATTTGGAAAACCTAATGCTGGCCACTGAATTATAAAGATCAATTTGTGTCCCAATACTAAAGAATGGAATCATTTTATTTTCATAATTCTGTGGCTATAGTCACCATCTGCAACGATCTTTGAGTCTTAGAATACAAAATCTTGCTTCCCTTTCTTCTCTATCTATTTCCTTGGAAGTGATGGAATCAGTTGCCAAGATCTTACTGGTTTTTTTCCCATTGTTAAGCTTTAAGACAATTATTACTCTCCCCTTTTTCACCTTCATCAAGAAAATTCTAAACTACTTTTAAATTTCTGCCATCAGAGTGGTGTCATCTGCATATCTGAGATTGTTGATATTTTTCACAGCAACCTTAATTCCAGCTTTTGATTCTCCAGCCTGTAATTTCACATGAGTTAAATAAATAAGGTGATAATATATAGCCTTTTAATACTCCTTTTCCAGTCTTAAGCCATTCAGTTGTTCCATGTTCAGTTCTAACTGTCACTTCTTGGTTCCCGTACAGATTCTTCAGCAGACAAGTAAGATGATCTGGTGTTTCCTTCTCTGTAGTGACTTGCCACATTTTGTTGTGACCCACACAGTCAATGGACTTAATGTAGTCAATGAAGAAGAAATAAATGTTTTTCTAGAAACTTTTTGATTTCTCCATAATCCATTGAGTGCTGGAAATTTCATCCCTAATTCTTCTACCTTTTCAAAAACCAGTTTGCTTTTCTCGCAATTCTAGCTTCACATATTGCCAAAGCCTAAGTTGCAGAATCTTAAACATAACCTTGCTGGCATGTGAAATGAGTACAATTGTTTGGTAATTTAAATTAAAAAAACCTTAATCATACAAAGCAAAAAGATAAAGGTGAGAACACCAAGATTTAAACTTAGAAAAAGATAGCAATGTGAAAATAGTTACAAATGCAGCCTCAAAGAAAAAATGCTAATTGAACGCAAAGCCAGGAAGAATTCCAGGGAAAGTTAAGCAAATACATGGGGCAGAGGAAAAATCGGGAAAAGAAATTAGAGGAATTCAAAAAAAATATGAAAAAGAGATTAAGAGCTTGGTTAAAAAAAAAGACAAAAATGCTAAAAAAAATATCACCTTTTAAGAGTTGGCCTCATGGTAAAAGAGGCACAAAAATTCATTGAAGAAAAGAACTTTTAAAAAAGAAGAATAGGCCAAATGAGGGGAAAAAGAGGTACAAAATCTCACTAAAAAAAGGAAATCTTTGAAAATTAGAGCTGGGCAAGTATAAGCTAGCGACTGCATGAGACTTCAAGAAACAATAAAACAACGTTCAAAGAATGAAAAACATAGAAGAAAATGTGAAATATCTCATGGGCGGGAGGGGGCCCTGAACTGGAAAATCAATTAAGGACAGATAGTCATGACTTAAAGACAAAAACAAAAAAGCCTACACATATTTCAAGGAATTATGAAGGAAAACTACCGCAATATTTTAGATCTCCAGGGCAAAATAGAAATGAAAAGAATCCACCATTCACCTTATGAAAGTAAGCCCAAAATGAAACTACCCAGCAATATTATAACCAAATTCCAGAGCTCACAGGTCAAGACAATATTGCAAAGAGCTAGATTGAATCTACTCAAATACCATGAAGCCACAGTCAGGATCACACACACACAAAAATTAGCAGCTTTCGCATTAAAGAAGCAGAGACTTAGAATATGATATTTGGATAAAAAAAAGTTAGAATTATGACCAACAATAAGCTGTTCAGCAAAACTGAGTACAATCCATCAGCGTAAAAAGTGGACATTAAATGAAACAATTGTCTTTTAAATATTCCTGATGAAAATACCAGAGCTGAATGGAAAATTTGAAATTCAGACAAAAGATTTAAGAGATGTCTCAGAATGTAACTATGAAAGAGTAATCATAAAGTACTCAACTGAGTTAAACTTTTTATATTCTTATATAGGAAGAAAATATGTATAAATTCCTAAGAACTTTATCATTATTAGGGCAGTTAGAGTCTACATAAACAGAGTGTAGGAATATAAGTCAATTATATTGGAATGATCTATAAAAATGGAATGATAGGGTGAGAAAGAGAAAACATTGGGAGAACCAGGAAAGGAGAGACAGTTTGGGGAAATTTTCTCACATAAAAGAGGTGTGCAAGGAAGAGCTTTTTATAATGGAAGGGGAAATGGAAAGGGGGTGATGGGCAACAGATTTGGTTCAAATGGGGAAGAATATTCATATACATATATACATACATAGAAATGCATATGTACACACATACACACACATACACATATATGCATGTATGTGTGTGTGTGTGTGTGTGTGTACACAAACTCAGGAGGAGAGAGAAATGTCTATCTTACCCAATATTGTCTTCTTCTGGTTCCATGTTTTGATCCTTTTTGTCCCCCAAAAAGGATTCTATAGTCTGATTGTGCTTCCTCTGCTTGCTCAGTTTGCCAGCCAATGACTTGATTTTTGAGCTCTTTGCCATGTGTGAAGCCAATCATCAGTAGATTTCTGGGAGAATGCTACTGTGAGGAGCTTTTAAGATTCGGATTACACAGTATTAGTGAACACTCTGTTTATTCCATTACAAATCTTTATTTGGTACAATGTTCACAGTTTCAACAGTTCACAATATTATATACAATTTTCAGAACAAGGAAAGTCTCTATATTATATCTTATTTCAAAAAGACACAATATTTAGAACAAGGAACAAAAGAAGAATCAGCTGGTTTCCCTAAGGGAGAAGCCAACTTAACAATCATATATGTGAAATCATACAAAACATTTCCATAATAGACATGTTACAAAACAAAGCAAAAAAAATAAGAAAACTACTTTATGTTGCATTCAGAGTTCATGTTTTGATCAGTTCTCCCTCTCGATTTGGATAGCATTTGTTTTTCATTCATGAGTCCTTTTAGATCACTGTATTGATTAGAGTAGTAAATTCTTTTATAGCTGATCAATATTACAATATTGATATTATTGGTCATATTGGGGCTTCTTTCTTTTCTTATAATTCCTGGACTAGAAGTGGTCACATTATCCTTTAATGCCTCAGATTTTTGGTGACTAGGAATTTTTTACTTTTTCCCCTTTACCATATGGATATTTGAACTCTCTTGTTTTACAATCCTTATTTTTGGCACACTCTTTATCTTCCTTCCTCTTCCCCTCTCTTCCTTCCTTTCCCCTCCTCTCTTTTCCTCTCTGCTCCTCTCTCATTTCCCTCCACTCCTCTCTCCTCCTTTCCTCTCTCTTTTTTCTCCCCTCTTTCCCCTATTTTCCCCTCCCCTTCCATCCACTTACATACCCTCCCTTTATCTTTTGTCCTCTACTCCCTACTCCTTTTTTTCTCATCACTTTCTTTTTTTAATTTTTTCTTTCTCTCCCTTCTTCTATCCCATCCCCCTCTATTAAAATTGCAGGTGTTACATGCTCACAGGTTCAGAGCTATTAGACTGTAGGCCCTTTGGACAGGTAAACTCAACAAGGTCTGGGAGGGGTATTGTTTTCTAGTTTAGCTTTATCTTCTTTGCAGAAACATGTGAGTCTTAAAAGTTATATTCCCAATTTATAGAAGTTATTTTAGTAGAATTGTATGTTTTTATAAAATTTTCCCCAAAGTCTGTATACTTGATAGACTGGTGTCTCATTAAATACCTCTTTCCTTCAAGTAAACTTATAAACTCTGACTCAGTCAAATGATAAAAGATGCTGGGAATTACTAACTGGGGAAAGAAAATGAATCAAACCTTCAAATTCATTGTTTTCTCTGCTTTTAGTAATGCAAGAAAAATCTGATGAGCTCAGATTTTAAAAGGACTTTTACAAAAAGGACAGAAGGAAAAGGCATAAAACCAAGGACAAGTACAGCAGATAGGCAAGAAGAATAGTGTCAGGAAGACTAAAGCATGAAATGTGCTGAGGCATGCAAGAAACACTAAGGACAATAAGAGGATTCTTTTTTATTAAGCTTGGTTTGCAACAAAAAGAACAAAAAAATAATGTATTTGGAGTCAAAAGATTTGGGTTAACAATCTGTCAAGTCACAACTACTCTGGGTCTTAGTTCCCTCAAACTCAAATAAGAGATTTGAACACACTGATTTACATTCTTTTCTTACAACAAGATAGTATTCCATTACTTTCACATACCACAATTTATTTAGTCTTTCCCCAATTGATGGGCATCCCTTTAATTTCTAGTTGTTGGTCATCATAAAAAGAGCTTCTTTAAATATTTTTGCACATGTGGGTCCTTTTCCGATTTGAGCTTCAAATCTCTGATCATGATCAATCATAGATCTTCCAGTTCAAATAAATGATCTCTGAAAAAGAGAGATAATAGAGCGAATGTAGAATTACACAATATAGTGAAAAGAACAATGAGTCTATTACTAGTGAGATGAATGAAAAGAGCAAGAGACAGAATTTCTAGCTAATTAGTGATCAACTTACTAATTAAGCTAGTACACAATCAATAAATTGATGGTGAGTGGTCTCTCTCAATAACCATACAAAATCATGGAGATCCCTGAATGTTTAAATGCCCTTTGAAAAGGAGGTGCCTGAAGTCCAAATGGGTACATGATTTAGATATAAAGGCTGATACTATAAACAAATTAGGAGAACAAGAAATATTTTATTTTTCAGATTTATTGAGATTGGGGGGATTTATGACTAAATACAACAGAGAGAACATTATGAAATGAAAAATGGATAATTTTGATTACATTAAATTGAAAAGTTTTTGCATAAACAAAATCAATGTCACCAACATTAGGAAGGAAGCAGAAAACTGGGAAGGAATTTCTAGTCTTGTGTCTCTGATAAGGCCTCATTTCTAAAATATATAGAGAACCCAGTCAAATTTTACAAAAATACAAGTCATTCGCCAGTTGATAAATGGTCAAAGGATATGAACAGGCAGTTTTCAGAGGAAGAAATTAAAACTATCTATAGTCATGTGAAAAAATGCTCTAAATTACTATTGATTAGGGAGATGCAAATCAAAACAATTCTGAGTTACCACATCATACCTATCAGATTGATTAACGTGACAAAAAAAGGAAAATGAAAAATGTTGCAGAAAATGAAGGAAAGTTGGAACTAACTACATCGTTGTTGGTAGAGCTGTGAGCTGATCTAACCATTCTGGAGATTAATTTGGAGCTATGCTCAAAGGACTATAAAAAGGTGCATACCCTTTGACCTTTTCCTCAATTGATGCCCATGGAGTACTATTGTGCTCTAAGAAATGATGAGCAGGTGGACTTCAGAAAAACCTGGCTTTATATGAACTTATGCTGAGTGAAGTGAGCCAAACCAGGAGGACATTGTATACAGTAACAGTCACAGTGTGTGATGACTGACTTTGACAGACTTAAACCTTCTCAGCAATGCAAGAACCTAAAACAATTCCAAAAGACTTATGATGGAAAATGCTGTTCACATCCAGAGAAAGAACTATGGAGTCTGAATGCCAAGGAAAGCATGCTATTTTTTTTCTCATGGTTTCTCCTATTTATTCTAATTCTTCTGGACAACATGACTATATAATTCTTCTATACAACATGTAGAGCCTATATCAGATTGCATGCCTTCTTGGTGAGATTAGGAGGAGAGGGAGGAGAAAAAATTTTGAAATGTATTTATTTATTTTTAGTTTTCAACATTCATTTCCATAAGATTTTGAGTTACAATTTTTTCTCCCCATCTTTCCTCTAGCCCCACCCCCAAAAAGCAAGCCAACTGAATACCCCTTTGCCAATCTGTTCTCTCTTATATCCTTCCCCATTACTCCCCCCTAAATTTCTACTAGGGAAAGATGGATTTCTATATCCCAGTGCCTATATATTTTATTTCCCAGTTGCATGTAAATTAAAAAAACCCAATTTTTTTAAACATTTGTTTTTAAAACTTTGAGTTCCAGATTTTTTCCCCTTCTTTCCTCCTCACCCACCCCCACTGGGAAGACAAACAATTCAAAATAGGTGGTAAATGTGTAGTTACCCAAATCATTTCCATAATTGTTCTATAGTGAAAGACAAGCTATATTTCCCTCAATCCTATCCCATGCTTCTTATTATATTTTCTCCTTTGACCCTATCTCTTTTGAAAAATGTTTGCTTCTAACTACACTCTCCCCCAATCTGCCATCCCTTCTATCATCCACCTCTTATCCCTTACCCGCCCTATTTTCCTGTGGGGTGAGATACCCAGTTGAGTGTGTATATTATTCTCTCCTTAAGCCAAATTCAACGAGAATAAGGTTATCCCATTACCTTTCACCCTCCTGCTCTTCCCCTCCAACATTCTTCTCTTGCCTCTTTTATATGAGATAATTTACCCTAATCTATCTCTCCATTTATCCTTCTCCCAATAAATTCCTCTCTCATCTCTTAATTTTATTTTTTAGATATCATCCTTTCATATTCAACTCATCCTGTGCCCTCTGTCTATGTATACATGAACATACATATGCCCACACTCACATATATATTTATATACACATACACCCTTTTGTATATATATAGATGTATGTATACATGTATACATATATAGTCCCTTCAACCATCCTCATACTGAGAAAAACTTTTTTTGTGTTACAATGATCATTTTTACATGTAGGAATATAAATAACTCAACTTTAATAAGTTCCTTATGATTTCTTTTCCCTATTTACCTTGTCATGCTTCTCTTGCTTCTTGTATTTAATAGTCAAATTTTTCTGGTCAGCTCTGGTTTTTTCATCAAGAAGTCTTGAAAATCCTCTATTTCATTGAATGACTGTATTTTCCCCTGAAGCATTATACTCATTTTTTGCTGAGTAGGTGATTCTTGCGTTTAACCCTGTCTCCTTTGACCTCTGGAACATCATATTCCAAGCCTTTCAATCCCTTAATGTAGAAGCTTCTGGGTATCATGTTATCCTGATTGTGTTTACACAGTACACAAATTGTTTCTTCCTGACTGCTTGTAGTATTTTCTCCTTGACCTGGGAAGTCTTGAATTTGGCTATAACATTCCTAGGAATTTTCTTCTTGGGATTTTTTTCAAGAGGTGATTGGTGAGTTCTTTCAATTTACCTTTTGTCCTCTAGTTCTAGAACAGTGGTTCTCAACCTTCCTAATGCCCCGACCCTTTAATACTTGTATGTGGGAGTATCTGCATGTGGGTGGACCCACCTGGAAACGGATAGAGGAGCACAGTGTCTCAGTTCCTAAGACCATCAGAAATGTGTGTTTTCCTATGGTCTTAGATAACCCCTGTTACCCCTGTAAAAGGGTCATTCAACCCACAAAGGGGAAGTGACCCACACGTTGAGAACCACTGTTCTTGAATATCAGGGTAATTTTCCTTCAAAATTTCTTTTTTTTTATTGACTTGTTTGTTTACTTTTAGTTTACAAGATTCAGTTCCAGAATCACTTGAGTTTCAGATCTTTCTCCCCTTCCTCCCCACCCCCCACCCCCGCCATGGTGGGATACAATCATGTATAGGATCTGCAAACTCTTTCACATTGTACAATAGTCTGGTTGTATCAGTGTTTTAGCCAATGCAGTGAACAATGAGAAAAGAGAAATAAAAATCAAACATAGAAAAGAATGATAGAATGCATTGCTTCAGTCTCCATTTAAACTCAGGTCTTTCTGTATCTTTCTCTGAATGTAGACATCTCCTTCCATCCTGAGACTTGTAGAATGGTCTTTTAACTGTGCGTTGCTGACAAGACTCCAGTTTTTCAAAGTTGGTTGTCATGCATATAATTTATCTGCGACTGTGTATAAATTTTTCTTGGTTCTGCTCTTCTCACGTAGCATCAATTCTTATAAGCCTCTCCAGGTAATTATGAAATCCATCTCCTTCCCATTTCTTATAGCACAGTAATATTCCATCACATTCATATACCATAACTTGTTCAGCCATTCCCCAATTGATGGGCATCCCTTAAATTTCCATTTTTTTTGCCACGAGAAAGAGAGCTGCAATAAATATTTTTGTACATATGGGACCTTTTCCCACTTCTATGATCTCTTTGGGATACAACCCCAAAAGTTGTATTACTGCATCAAAAGGTATGCAATTATTTATAGCCCTTTGGGTAT
>JAQQSW010004377.1:0-14454 GCA_028646575.1 Pseudocheirus occidentalis
TAGATGATAGAGGTGTGTGATGAAAGTGCTCTTTTTAGATTGACCAGAATATAGTTTTCACTTGGGATCTATGAAATGGTCTAAGAACGAGACACCTCACATCTGCAAACCTCACTATCACTATTGAATGGGGTCCAATGAAGAAAGGAGTAGGATTAAATAGGGTCATGGAGTCAGACAGGTGTCATTGGTGCTATCTAGAGATGTTGAATGCTTCAATCAAAAAGCGAAAAGCTACAAAAATTAAGTTTGTCTGTCTAAAAGAATACTTTCAACATCTGTGATTTTATTGGTCCCACGGCAGTAGGAATTGCCTCATTCTTTGCATTTGTATTCTCAATACTTAGCACAGGGCCTGGCATTCAGTCGGTGCTTAATTGCAAGTAATCACTATAGCAATATAGCTTGCAATCATTCCCTCTACAACTTTAGTAAATGGCCCTTGAGAGTTGCAGTACCTGAAAAATTCAACTCCCTGATGAACTGCTTTGAACATCCCTAGGCTGATTCTTAGACAACAGATGTGTATTCAGCAGCAGCCTAGAGGCCCTTCCAGCTAGGTAGCACTTACCAGAGTCTTTACTCTGATGGGAGGGGCTTTGATAAAGCTGGGTCACCACTCCTCCAACAATGCAGCATAAAAGTAGGATTTAAATGAAGGAATGCACTTCTAAGTACAGTAATTTATGTGAACTACTTACTACTTTGGCTAATTACCATGCATAGACTCCTTGAATTTTAGAGTTAAAAAAAGAAGTTCAGTGGCCATCTAATCCAGCTTCCCACATAGCTTCCCTGAAAGATATTCAGCCTTAATTTAAATATCTTCAATGAGGGAAAGTACACGCAACCCCATTTGGGATTTTCTTGGCCAAGATACTGGAGTGGTTTGCCATTTCCTTCTCCCACTCATTTTACAGATGAGGAAACTGAGGCAAACAGGGTGAAATAACTTGCCCAAGGTCACACAGTTAGTAAATGACTGAGGTTGGATTTGAACTCAGGAAGATGAACCTTCCTGACTCCTGGCTTGGCACTCTATCCACTTTGCCACCTAGCCGCCCACATTAACTACCTTCTAAACAGTCTATTTCATTCTTAGCTCTATTTGTGAGAAAGTTTTTAGTGTCTAATAGTTTTAATTTCCTCTTTGTAACTTCTGCTCATTAATCTTTTAATCTAAAGAAACAACACAGAGCTAATCAGTTCCTTTTGCCTCCACAGCAGGCCTTCAGATATTTGAAGATAGCTATTTTGTTCTCCCGTATGAATATCACTTAGTCACATCTTTGTGTCCTAATTCTGTTGTCAAGCCATTGAATACCAAAACAAATTATCCTGCATGTACCATATCCATCTGCATTCAATGGTCTGACCAGTGGCTCATCCCATCAATCTTGGTCATTTGTATCAATCCTTGGCTCATAGAATGTAATCTATTAATTGGATATTTCATCTCTTGGCCATCATTAAACATATGTTAGATTGGCTTTTTTTTTACTCGACTGAATTAGCACAGAAAATCATATCAACTCAGTCATCACTGTTTATTGCTCTTGTCTCAGAACTGTCTTTCCACAACTTTGTAGAGAATGTGACCCAGATCAATTTCTGATATCCTTTATAGAAAAAGAGAAAATGTTCTTGCTTTCTTTGTCTTCTTACCTCCCTCCATTCCCCTAGGCACATACTACGTAGGGACAAACTTAAGCTTAAGAAACTGAGAGGCAGGCAAATGGAGAGGATGATATCATAATATAGTTTTATAAGCCCTTCCAGAGCCAGAACCTTAGAGACCTACCTCTCTATAATTTTTCTTAATTAATCATTTATTTTCTCTCTATCCTTCCTCCCACCTAACCTTCCCCATTGAAAAGAAAAACAAAACCTTTATAACTAATATGCATGGTCAAGTTAAAAAAAATCCCATATTGGCTCCATCAGAAAGCCTATGTTTCATGCTGCATCTTAAGTCCATCACCTCAGGAAGTGAGTAGCACTGTTTTATCACTGGTGTTCTAGAATCAGGGCTGGTCAATGTGTTGACCAATGTTCTTTATTTCAGCTGTTTGTCTTTATAATGAGACCGCTAGGTGGTGCAGTGATTAATGTTGGACCTGGAGTCAGGAGACAGACCAGACTTCAAATCCAGCTTCCTATACTTACTAGTTGTGTGACACTGTGGGAGCCAATTAATTGCTGTCTGCCTTTAAAATGGGAATAATAATAATACCATCTAGTTCCTGGGGGTTGTTATGAGGATGAGGTAATATTTGTGAAGCATGTCGCAAACCTTAAAAATGCTATATAAATAAATGTTAGTTGTTACTATTTGTTCTAGTGACTCTGCTTACTCCACTCTGCATAAGGTCCTTTTTGGGTGCTTATACACAGTCTACTTGAGTCTATATACAATCTATACACAGTCTATACACAATCTACTTACCATATTGACCATTGTTCTCTCCACTATATTCTGTTTTACTAACCACAACCTCCAGTTAGGACAATTGTGGCAGATAGGTAGTACAGTAAAGAGTGCTGGTCCTGAAATCTGGAGGACCTGAGTTCGAATATGACCTCACTATCTATGTGACCCTGGGCAAGTCACTTCACCCTGTTTGCATCAGTTCCTTATCTGTAAAATGAACTGGAAAAGGAAATGGCAAATCACTCCAGTATCTTTGCCAAGAAAACCTCAAATGGGGTCATGAAGAGTCTGAAATGACTCAACAACATGGATATTTATAATTTTCCCCAACAAAATGTAGTCAATTGAGACTTATTACTTTATTCTTCCTTCTAGTCAGAGCAATCCAGATGCCTAAATAAAAGGAAAAAGACAGAAGAGGAGGAGGAGGAATAAAACAGTTGGATGAAGGCTGCCTAGTTAACCACATTTCCCCTGTCCCACCCCACCCCTAGACTAGAATTCCTTACACTCAAGTGTTCAATCATTTAATCAATAAGCAATTAGTGAGCCAGATGCTAAGAACTATTGTTGTTCATGCTTCTATCTCAAAGAGGACCAGTGACATCAGGAGGGTCATGTCTTGACTTGCAAGTGAATTGTATTTAAATGAAGAAGGGATACACAAAGTCATCAGTCTCACTCTCCTCCAGAGTCATTGGAGTTCAGTGGCAAAACATAGGTCAGGAAAACTGGCAATGGCTCCCTTCCAAGAAGTAGGGATACAAAGAAAGGGTGCCTGCCTTCAAGATATATATATATATATATATATATATGTAGACTTTTTTTTTTTGCTTTTTGGAGGGGGGCAGGAAGGCAGGGCAATTGGGATTAAGTGACTTGCCCAAGGTCACATGGCTAGAAAGAGTTAAGTGTCTGAGGTTGGTTTTGAATGCAGGTCTTCCTGGCTCCAGGGTCAGTGTGCCACCTAGCCACTCCAAGAAATGTATATTCTAATGGGAAGAGACATCATGTGCATATATAGACAAAATACATACAAAGTAAATAAAAAGTGATTTTATAAGGGAAGGAAAGAAAGTGGTAGGGATGGAGAAAGACCCATGCAGAAGGTAACTTTTGTAGTATTGTCTATGGTGTGGAAAATCTGCTACAAGGTGAACTCTCCATGCTTTGACTTTAATACTTCCTCTGGGTACCTCTCCTTCCAATTTCATGAGCAATTTTGAATGAATGAATGAAACATTTATTAAGTGCTTACTGTGTACAATGCACTGTGTTAAGTATTAGGGATACAAATAGAAAAGTAAGACAGTCCCTGCTTTCAAAGAGTTCACGTTCTAATGGGAGACATGACGCCTGAGCAAGGTTTCAGCTTCAAGTCTGAGGGAAAGGTCCCATGGTCCTTAGGATACAGTGGAAAAGCAGATGGTAATGTCTCTTTTTTAAGAAGAAGAATAAAATTATTATCCCAAATATTCTTATACTAATAAAATTATATCAGTCAATAGTCAGTCAATGCACATTTACTAAACATCTACTATGTGCCAGGCACTGTCTAAGCACAGTTTCTGATATTGAACAGTTTGACAATGTCAAGAACTTTGGCAGCAAGAACTTTCGTTTCTGAGTATTCAATAGATATGGCTATATTACCTGTAGGAGCAGTTGCTGGCTACATCTCCACAGGGACCGCTTCCAAAGATGATGGTTACAAGAGCTGGGATAGAAGCATTGCTGTTCCCAAGGTTGTTAGGTTCAGTGTCCTGGCCTGTCTCCATCAGGGGAGGTGACATCAGTCAAGGTGATGGTGGTGTTTTGACAAGTCTTACAGATGGTGCTGCCTTACTCAGCCTTTGAGTGTGAATTAGTCAGTTGGAAGTTGGTGGGATTGGTTGACCACTTCTCCATTGGAGTTACTTCCCCAGATGATGGCTGGGAGGGCAATAATAAATAATGTTTAACATTGTAGTCACCATGATTGTAGCCTTTTAGAATGCTCCCCAATATTTTCCTGGTTTTTTTTTATCTTATTTGCCTTTTTTCTTCCTTTTCCTTTCTCCTTGGAGTAGCATTTGTTTAGGGAATCAATTTGACAAGTTCTCCCAATCCACTTGATGATATTATGGGACAGAGACCTTTGTCCAAAGAGTAATCTGTTCACGGTCATAGACAGGTGGCCTAGCCTCTTGAGGAGAGGTCATAGGGAAATTCTTGGCTTGGTCCCCAGTGACTGGGGCTGTCTCCTGATCGTTGGTTGACTGAAATGTAGAAGAATGGACTCAATGGAATAATCAGTGTCCTCCACCATAAATCAGCAAGCCCCTCTTACCCTTTTTTCTTTTCTTTTTTTAAATTTTTCTCCCAGGTCAGAGGACAACAAAGGGAAAGAACTATTTTCACCCTTTCTTTGTATCTACAGTTCTAAGCACAGAGTCTGACTAAACCTGTAACATTACCTGCCTGAGAGACGTTCCTTTCTGCAGAATAACCCTGCCTTCTTTTTTTCTTCTTCTCATCTTTCTTCTCCTTTTTACCTTCTCCTTCTCAAAGCATAGACTTTAACACAATGACTCCTTTCCTCCTACCCCTTCCTCCTCTTGCATACTTCACCATACTGTTAGATTTGTATTAGATTGGAGTCAGACAACCTGGATTCATATCCTGATTGTAGCTAGGTGGTACAGTGGGTAGAGTGCTGAGCAGGGAGTTAGCAAAACCTGAGTTCAAATGTGGCCTTAGACATTTACTAGCTGTGTGATCCCTGGTAATGTCACCTAATTTCTTTTTGTTCCAATTTCCTCCTCTGGGGACCATAATAAGCATCTGTGTCCTAGAGTTATTGTTAGGATCAAACGAGACAAAAACTGTAAAGCTCTTAGCATAGTATCTTGCTGTAGTGTCAACATAACATTCACAGAGCCTACAGCAGCTATGAATATGCCAGTGTAATTCTGAATAGTAAAATACAATAGACTCCACATGGAAGACAGAACCAAAACACTTATTGAAACACTATAAAGCTGAATCCCAACACCAGAAAGTCAAATCCATCATAGCAACACAAAAATCTATACACAATAACTATGTAGGGGGCACCACCATCCCCAAGCCTTCCCCCTACTAGGGCCTTCCCACAAATGAACACTCACAGCTTGCTGCCTGCTTCCTCTCTCTCCCTCAGCTCTAACTACTCTGAACAACTTCTTCTGGGCTCTGCTCCACCCCTTCCTGTTCCACCCATTCAACAAGCTCCTCCAACCACAGACTCATGTGACTCAAGAAGGTAACATGGGCCTATTAATGGATGGGAAAGATCTTCCCATTAAGCTAAAATGCATTAACAATACACTGACACATAGTAGGTGCCATGCTACATATTAGTTGTTATTATTATTGATTTCCTGCACGACCTTGGTCCATTTTAATAACTTTCTGGGTTTAAATTTCCTCAAGTAGAGATCAGTGGTTCTTAACCTGGAGTCCTGGAACTTAGTGAACCATTGGAAGAGATCAATGCCCTGTTCTGCATTGCAGGTCAGAGTAGAGTACGTGAGAGGCTGACCCTAATGGATCTTGGATCCTGTAGGGGAAACATATGCAAATATATGTAAATATATATGTGTTTATATATATACAACTATATTTAATTATAACTGGTTTCCTTTGTAATCCTCAATATTTCATTTTATGCATTTAAAAATATTATCTTAAGGAGACTATAGGTTTCCCCAGACTGCCTAAGGGGTGCATAAAAAAGGGGTAAGCACTCCTGGACCAGATGATCTCTAAGTGCTACTCAACTCTAAAATCACATGATTCCTTGATTCATCACTAGCCTCCTAGTTACTTTTTCCAATTATGGGGGCAGCTGCTTCCTAAAGCTAGGGCGGGTGTGATATCCTCTCTTCCTTAATGGCTTCATATCCAGGGTATCAGTAACTTGAAACAGTCACTCTCTTAATCCTCAAGGGGGGGGGGGGGAAGAAATGAAAGTACAAATCCAAACTTATAAGGCAAATGCACTCCCTGGGCCCCTTTAGGAGAACAGGCCTGTGAGATAAACTGCTCTCTTCTGGCTGAGAGCCAACAGTCAGATAAGGCAGTTACTTGCGCTTTGGTTGTCCTGAAGCAAGTTATTTTGCAGTTAGAAATGCATCTGCCTTTCCCTCACTTGTCTGATTGATGTGATTCTTTCTTAATCCAAACAGAAAAAAAGTCAAATCTATGGCAGAGACCTAGTAAGGTTCATGTTAGAACACAGGAACCCAGCAGTGCCACACCCCTTTTTCTGTGATTTCCCAGGAATGTCAAGGTAATCACAAACCAACTGAGCTAAGTGGGGTGATTTACATCTAATTTGCTGGTAGGAGACATGGGTATTAGCTCTTTTGATACCCATGCCAGATTTTTTTTTCAGGACAGGACACTCTCCACTTGCACTGTCACCTGATGGACCAGAAAACAGAACTGATAACCATCCCTCAGAAGTTAGGAACCCCTGCACCTCAGAAGAGAATGGCAAGCTGGCTCAAGGACCCTAATATATCACTCCTCTGGGCAAAGATCACGCTAATCTTTTTCTTACCACTAAAATACTTGAGAGGGGATATTTTTTCATTCAACCGGAATTTTTTAAGCTCTCCCTACTTGCAAAGTTCTATGCCACATGCTGAGCAGCAAGCTAGGGAGGTGCTAAGAGCATTGGTCCCTCTGGTTAACTATACTAATAATAGCTAATCTAGCATTTATATAATGCCTACTATGTGCCAAGCTATAAAATGTCTGCTATATTCTAAGTGCTTTACATACATTCTTGCATTTGATCCCCAGAACAAACCTGGGAGATAGGTGCTATTTTTATGGTTGTTGCCAAGAAGAGTTATCCAAGGTTACTAAAGTACGAAGTGCCTAAGGCTGAATATAATTTCCATTCTTCCTCACCTGGGGTGGGGCCAGGGTTCTATTCACTGAAGCCCCTAGCTTCCTAAGAAGGGACTGACTCAGTCTCCTTTTCTCCCTAACTCCCATAGAAGAAGTTCTCAGCTCAGAAAGGTTTGGACAAAAGTGTCCAATATTGGGGTGTGGGCTTGGAAGCCAGCTATGCAGCAGTTTGAGCCCTGGCACAAACTCATTCTTGCCTCATAGAGGGGCCCTCAGGTAGTAGTTCTCTTGACATTACTGAATGGAGGGACTATTTCACAGCCTCTCCTGGGATTGTAGTCACCAACTTGGAGAGTTAGGACCATCCTCATCAATGCTGCCAGCACCAGGGTGATACCTGGGAGCACCATTCCTCCCAAATTCAGAATTTGCACTGTATCCTTCTTAATAGACAGCATCTCAACTAATGAGACATCACAACGGAAAATTCGATCCTCAGGCTAGTATTTTGTTTTATTGGGAACCATTTTTCTGAAACTCATCTATGTCTCTGAACTGAAATAAATGGGGGAGGAGTGACTTAGTGCTTTCCAAAAAATAAACAAAAAACAGAAAAACAAGAACCCATCCATTTATAATTGGTGTGTTATCAAGTATGGCTAATCAGGGAGGCCTAGATAATGGAGAGATGAAATCACAGTTCCAGACCAATAAAAATAAAAGATATAGTCTTATAGATGTTTTAATGATTATTTTCTGTTTATTAGAGACTCAGAGACCTAGTCCCACACACCTACTCCAAGCAGAGACACTAAAAAAAAAACCCATACAAAATAATGATTAAGAAATTCAATTAAAAACTATAGTAAGTAACTTCATCTACCACAAAACTAGACAAAAAAAGTCAGCCAAAAGCCTGTGGGCAATAGGAAAGGGAGCATGGAAAAGTCCATGCCACTAAAGTCCATGACCCATAAATGAACCTCATGGGGAGTCCACCGAGGGAAAAAAAGACTTCTAGGGCTAAGAGCTAGGAAGTGCTCATTTTATATGTCCTCTACCAGTATGTCTCTCTAGCATCATGGTTTGTTACTGCTGTGAGGGATAATATATAGTGAAGTTTCCCCATTCTAAACAATCAAATCTAGAATGGCTTCAGTATTCACTAGGCCTAGGTTTGGGTCACCTGACCTTTAAGCAGTCTGGGGCTTAGAGCGATGGAGACCCTCCCCCAGAGCCAGCTCATCACAAGATATGCCAAATAAGGTTAAGATTGCTTTCATTGGATACCCACATGTTTCTGGGTCCTTTGTCTCAGAAAGATTCCCATGCTTAGGCTGTGGGTCAGTCCTGCTACCAACAAGATGAAGGCCAGTTGGAGGGGTTTGGGTTTCTGCATCAGAAGACTACATAACCATGGGCTGGCTTCTACCTGTTGCTCTCTCCCTGCCTCCGTGCGGGTGATAGGGGCAGAGTCCTTTCTCATGAGAAAGAATAAAGACCTTTTCTGACCTTAGATTCAGACTCTGAACTCTTTCATCTTGCACAGTGCCCACTATCACCAGAGACTTTGTTGTGCAAGAGGAGAATATACCTATGATTTGAGAGAAATGTTTTGTATCAAGTATTCTTGTTTTACTTTCTAAGTAAATTCCTTTCTAAAAAGCTGATTGTCTAATTATTCACTAGGACCATTCCAGTGGGGGCTCCGGAGCAATAGCAGTAGAAACTCATTCCATCAAGCGCTGTGAAGAGTAAGTTGTCAACTTGTGAGTGTAAGTTGGGTGAATGGTTATAGAGATGATACTACAATGATCAAATCAATCTATTTTGTTTTCTATAATTCCTATAGATATTAATTTTCCTTATTTGAATATCTGCAATAAATATATTATTTCTGTTATTTTAAATTTTATTATAGTGTAGATTGTATGAGTATGTGTTTGTATTTATTTATTTTGCTTTTTGGAGGGGGGAAGGTCCCAATTGGGGTTAAGTGATTTCCCCCAGGTCACATGGCTAGTAAAGTGTTAAGTGTCTGAGGCTGGATTTGAACTCAGGTCCTCCTGACTCCAGGGCTGGTGCTCTACTCACTGGACCACCAAGCCGCCTCATGTATGTTTGTATTTAGATCACGTTTCTTCTCTTCACCTCTATTCCCTCATCTGTACTAGAGGACACTACAGTCAAATCTTCCTATTTTATTCTTTTTTTAAAAATTCCTGTCACATATTGTTTCTTTGAGGTTTCTATATGATAAATACTATTGTGCTACAAAAAATGATGAGCAGATTGATTTTAGAAAAACATGGAAAGACTTGCATGAACTAATTAAGCTGAATCAAGAGAATGTTGTATACAGTAACAGTGATATTGTTCAAAGAACAACTAGGAACAACTGAATTATTCTGAATGTTATAAATACTCAGACTACAAAGGGCCTATGAAGGAAGATGCTATCTACCTTGAGAGAAGGAACTGATAAAGATAAACATATATAATATGCATAAGTACACATACATATATATATCATATATGTCAAATGGAGGCCTTATCTAGTGCAGGTGGGGAGAGATGAAGCCAGTTCAGAACTTTAAATGTAACAAAAAAATAAACTTTTAAAAAGTTTTTCCAGTTGCCAAAATGCAGTGATTTGGGCATAAGGGTTTTCCCAGAGTAGCGTTCTACTAAGAAAAGATTATCTTGAGTGCTTTCAGGGAACGTAGAAGAAACTTGGATTGCTGGAACTTGGATTGGAAAGTATACTTTCTAATTTTCCAAGGGCTTGGAAAGCGTGCTGGGGTCAGGATGTGCCTAAATTCAAATTTTACCTGACATTGAATAGCTGTGTGACCTTGCCTGAGCAATTCTCTTAGCCTCACTGAGACGCGGCTTCTTGGTAGCATGGGGATTATAATACCTACAGGACTGCTGTGATGATCAAAGGAGATGACTCTTGCAAAGCACTATTTAAACCTTAAACCATCATGTGGATGTCAACCACTGTCGGTTGTACCACCTAATACAATTTCCTAAGGTACAGCTCAATAATGGATGGGCCTGATGATTCAGGCCCATTCCCCTGTTAGGTTAGGTTCAATGTAGAAAAGAAAGGAGATTTGTAGGTCATTAAAAGTGAATGAAAGGAGTTATATTTAATTATAACATAGAAAGGATCCTGAAGCATTTAGCTTTGGTAGACACGCCCCCCCCCCCCAATTTCCATGTGGAAACACATCTAGCTGGCATTTTAGGGTAAGGTGACTTACAGTCATAGAACATCTATCAAGTCTGAAGGGTCCTGGTTCCATGTGGCAAGGCTTTTTCTGAGCTTTAGTGATGAGAATTCTAGTCATGTCACTATGACCAGAAGCCATCAGGAAACTACATTAAGGGAGGTACATTGTAAGCCTTGCATCCTGGGTCATTCAGTCCTGGAGACTTTTTTTTCTTTGCATTTCAAGTTAAAACTGGTCAGGGGCAGCTAGGTGGTGCAGTGAATAGAGCACTGGCCCTGGAGTCAGGAGTACCTGAGTTCAAATCTGGCCTCAGATACTTAACACAAAAAACTAGCCATGTGACCTTGGGCAAGTCACTTAACCCCGACTGCCCTCCAAAAAAAAAAGTTAAAACTGGTCAAACCCACTCTGGTGAGGGGAGGAAGAACTCTGGTAGACAGTGTCTTATCACAAGTTCTAATCATGTCCTTCCCCAGTTGAAAATATTTCAATAGCTCTCCATTTTGCCTATGAGATTAAATATAAATTCTTCAAAGCTCTCCACAACATAGTCCCAGCGTATCTTTGTAGGTCCATCTTTCATTGCTCTTCCACATCAATCAATAAGTATTTTTAGTAAATGCCTCCTATGTGCAAGCCTCTGGGGAATCAAAATCTAAGAATAAAGTAATACCTATTCCTGTACATTCTCTATCCTGCAAACTGTACAACTCTATATTTCCTCAACATGTGCCTTACTTTTCCATTTGCAGACTTTGTTCACTCCGCCCTCTTTACCTGCAACATCCTTTTCTCTCTCCGTCCTAACCTGTCACCCGTCCCTGCAATCAAAATCCTGGTTTTCATTCAAGGCCCCTATGCAATGTCATTTTGTCAAAGAAGTCTTCCGTTCCTAATTCATCCAACAGGATGTGATTTTTCCTTTCTTTAAATTCCCATAGTGCTTTTCTCAGAGAATATGCTATATTCTGCCTTGTAGTAGACCTGCCTCTATACTTGTTTTATTTCTCATGAGCATAAGTTTCTTTATTTCTGTATTTTCCATAGTCCCTATAGCACATTTCCTTTGATGTAAAGATTTGCTGATTGATACTAAGTATTCAAGAAACATGTGTTAACCTTAGAGGTAAGCAGCAGTTTTGCTTTCTTTCAGCTCCTTAACTAAAAATCACACCCACTGGGAAATATCGAGCTATTGTTAAAGTTTGGAATCTCAGAGAAAAGTAGACAGCTGAGTGGAGGAGACGCAGTGTTCACGCAGCTGTTCATAGCCATTAATTACCCGCTCCATCTATTTAAAGTATGTAAATATGTTCTTTTTACACTGGTGGGATCGGATGTATAACAACAGCTCTCCTTGCTACCACGTCCTGGTGACCCTTCCCCTTCCCTACACACAAACACCTTGGATCCAACAACTTTTTCCCATGAGGAAATTTTCAGAATTTTGCCAGCCAAATATCTATATCTACAAGGGTTCTCTCTCCATTTCTCCCTAAATGTTGATATTTTTGCTTGAGAGGGCACTAGAACCCAGAGTTGCATCTGATATCAATCCAGGCTAGAAATATTGCAGAAGTAAACCAACTTCTACAAGCCTAAATATGCATGCTGCCTCCAATCTCATAAGCTTCCTTCCAAACTGTAGTTTTACACAATAGGCAAACTCAGCTTGATTCCTGTTGATCTTCCCTGTATGTATCCATTGACACTGAAAATCTGAAAACTCCTTCCCACTCCTAATTGTATTAAACCAACTGTTAAACCCACTTCACTGAAAATTCCACTCTCTCTTGCCACAACCAAACTGACATCATGGCATCACAAACATCTGGAAAGATACAGTCTGACCACCATGCTAAATGATGACCACCTATATCAAGGGTATGTTTGGACACTATTTCACACCCCAGAATGTAATGAGCAGTTATGATGTCTTTGAGTTTTTCACTCACTGCTGTCTGTATTCCAAAGTAGAAATCTTCAGCATCTAACACCTGTTCCCAAAATACAGAAGCACCAGATAACACCACATTGGAAACACTGGCCATCTTTTATCTTGCAGCTTGGCTCTTAGAAGACCTTCTCATAGGCAGAGTCCTCAGCCCCATGGACTCTAGATTTAATTGTCTGTCCCTACAGCCTGAGGTCAACTCTTAAACTTCTCCTGAAAAATTAGTGGGCAAGTATTCTAAGTTCTTTGCTCTAGAAACCTCTACTTATCTATAAGTTTCCACAAAAGCAGGGATTTTATAAGTTTCAAGTGATATGATGGATGCAAAGCACTTTGCAAAACTTAAAACACTATATTTTTGTTGTTTGATTGTTTTCAATTGTGTCTGACTCTGACTCCCTTTGGGGTTTTCTTGGAAAAGATACTAAACTATTTTGCCATTTCCTTCTCTAGCTCATTTTACAGATGAGGAAACTGAAACAAACAGCTAAATGATTTTTTTCACTTTTGTGGGGATTTAAATTTTTATTTCATTTTCATCTTGATTCTAAAATCATTTTGTGGAGGCACCTGCCAATGTCAACCACTTTGCTTATAAATCATTCTCATGGATCCAAAAACGGAGATTTGGTCAAGGGGGATATAATCCACACTCTCTAAGATCTACAGCCAGATAAGATGACTACCCACAACTTGAACTAACTTAGGTCTGTCGGTTTTTAATTAACCTTTCTGTCACTTTTTTTTTTTTTTACATATCCTTCCCTCTCTGCACACCCAGATTCTATTTATAATAAACTACCAGAGTCCAGCTTCTAACAACGCCCCAACCACCAAGTGTTAGCATCAGGAACAGTCCTAATATTCTTTTTTAGCACAGGGAGTAATTAAACACAGAGTAAGCAGCCATGAGCCTTCTGCCATCACAGGGCTCCTCAGCCTGTCTTGTGCTGATGGATAGAATAGATATCTTCAAAGCCATCTTCAAAGCCTGTCAATCATTTTCCTTTTTGTCCTTCTGATTGTTTGGTGCACTTAGAAGAACTTTTGAGTGAGGATCTGATATGGTTCCAGCTCTCAAGATTCTCCTTAGAGTTTTGCCTAGGCTTGCTCAGGCATACCTAAGATGCTTTTCTTAAAACAATAGAATAACTCATTAAAGTCGGCTCATCTAGCAGTGACAGGAAACCTGACTGCCTGGAAACCACACTGATTTCTTAAGATAAGACATAAGTAAGTCATTATGAACAAGAGATAGATAAAACCCATACAATATATTACATTAGCATCTCAAGGACCTGTGATTTGGTCTGTTTGGCATTTCCCAATATGGAAGCTAACTACACTGATGCAGGTAGTAACATTATCTATTAACTTATCCTAGAAAAATATGTGAGGCTCAGAGTGGGTATGTGACCTGCCCAGGGTCACACAAATAGTAAGATAGAATTTGAACAAAAGTTCTTCAAAGTCCGGGACTCTGGACTTAGCATTTATGCTTACATATATACTTTATGTAGACCACTAGCATTTATGTTACACTTTAAGGTTTGCAAAACACTATTAATATTATATCATTTTATCCTCACAACAACTCCAGTAGGTAGGTGCTGTCATTATCACCACTTTAAAGAGGCAAACAGAGATTAAGGGACTTGCCCAATGTCACACAGCTATTCAGTGTTTGAAATGGGACTTAAACTGAAGTCTTCCTGACTCCAGGGCTAATTCTCTATCCATTGTACCACCTAGCTGTTTTCACTATATCATCCTACTCTTCAATATTATAAACTTAATACAATTTAATGAAATTTAATACAATTCTCCCAATTGTTAAGTGAAAAAAGAGTTTTCCAATGTTCTAAATCACTATTGATTCGAGAAATGCAAATCAAAACAACTTTGAGGTACCACATCTCACCAGTCAGATTGGCTAAGATGACAAAACA
>JAQQSW010004378.1:0-14453 GCA_028646575.1 Pseudocheirus occidentalis
GGGGAGGAATAGGAAGGAGAGACAGAGGATCACTGTCACAATATGTCCACTATGAAGATGTCCTGTATAATCACACATCCACAGCCTGTATTGAATTGAGTGTCCTTCCAGTTGGGGTTGGTGACAAGGGAGGAATCGAAAGAATCTAGAATATAAAGTTCTGTAATACCTGCAACTAGGAATTAAGATATACAGGGGCTGGGATAGGGAGACACTCCCTGCCCTAACAGAAAATAAAAGAGCAGAGCAGGGGAGGAGCTTTACAGTGAGATTGCTGTTTTAGGGGCAGGGGCAAGATGGGGAGAAAATTTATAATTCAAAAATGTAATGAAAATGAATAATGTAAACAAGAAAACAAATAAAAATAAAGTTTTTAAAATAGCAAAAAAAAAAAGAATGCAAGGAGCCAAAACAACTTCGATAGACTCATGATGGAAAATATTATTCACATCCAGAAAAAGAACTACGAAGTCTGAATGCAGAATGAAGCATGTTATTTGCTCTCTCAAAAAAAAAAGAATATCAATAGGGTAAAGGAAACAAATAAATATTATTCAATTGAAAAGGGTATGCAAGATTTCCTCAGTGGTTAAAGTTGGGTTAAAAAACATTTATCATTTTATTCTATCCTTATGATTTAAGTGGTACAGAGAACTCCCAATGAGACAACTTCCTTTACCAATGCAAAGCAGCAACCAACAGAAACTGCAACCTTTTTCACCTTATTACATGTTCTTTATGTAGTTGCTGTAGCTGAATATTTATCACCTAGTTGTAAACTTTTTGGCAAATAGATACTATGTACTTTGCAAGTCACGTTTGCTGATGACAGAGGTTCAAACTCAAAACCTTTCTTACTTAGTGGAATTGAACAGAGCTTTGGATCTTGTACCTCTGAAAGCTTTCCCTTCTACTATGAGGCATCAGAATAGAACTTCTATGGAAAATAATTAATATTACTGAAGAAATAACGATAAATATTTTGATTAAAAATACATTAGATCACTAATAAGTTACTTTAGGGTTAATTCAAGACCAGTATTTAGTCATGGTGTGGTATGGTTTGATGTGATATGGTGTGTGAATGTGTGTGTGTGTGTGTTCAATAGGCAGTCTAATTTAAATATTTTTAAATATTGCATGGAAACTAAAATTGGCACCTGTTCAACAAGCATAGCATTTCTACTGAGATGGTTCTACCAACTGCCAACTGACCATAGGGTTTAACACAGTATGCTAAAAATAGAAAACATTAACAAAATACTGACTTAACAAAAAAAAGATTTAATTTTCTTTAAAGGAGAAAAAATAGTTATGGAACTAAAAACTTGAAGATGTGAGAAAAGTCCAAAGAGTCCCTAGAGATGGATGGTTTCTGATATTCCTCAGGACAAATGACAAATAACCCCACTTGATCAACAAGATCAAAGAAATATAAGCCTGAGGGATGCAGATAGAGAAGAAAATGTTTAGAGTAAAGAGAAAAGACTGGACTAAACCATGAAATTTGTACATTTTATAATCACCTTCCCACCCAACCCAACAATAAATATTTTGGCCTCTCTGAAAACTGAAAATAGCTATCTAAATTCTTCACAAAGAGTGTCTTTAGTGGATATTTTGTTTTTCCAAACTAGTGAGAATGAAGTGAGTAAATACTGGATGTATACAATTTAAATAACATAGAAATCTGATCAAACATAAAACTTAATCTCTAAATAAAATGTATACCAAAGTGAAAAGCTACATAAAAAAACATTTCCACAAATTAAACAAATTGATTAGTAAATGGTAATATGTAGAATGCCAACTGAAAGATCATAAGCATGAGACAAACCATAATTATGATGATTTTAAAAGAAAATACAAAGGAAAGTTTCCATGTTGCAATTATAATGTATATTCTCAAAGATTAAGGTGATATTTCCTCACGGGACCTTACTGATTACAATTTACTATATTCATGTTATCATGAAAAATACTTTAGGAAATAGTTGATTGTTATTTTTAGGGAAAAACTGAAATGAAATGACTACAAAAAACTCATACCTATTATAAATCAAATCAATGGAATTGTAAAAAAGAGACTTGTAAAAATAATCTTATGCATTTAATATATTTTTTCATAATTAGTGATGCATTAAGAATATATGATTCTACCCTACAGCACATAAATCTCCATGCTTTTCTCAGGACTCCTATTTCCAATTTTGGTTTGTTTTCCTCCAGTGCCAAGTGCTTAAAAATGTGTGTAGGATGAGTACAAAACCATATCACTTCTCATCGGGATGGTCTGAAACTAGCCCCCTGCCTTTATTTCCTTCCCTTCAGAAACAAAAATGCAAACTATAAATTTTCAGATTTGGAAAGAAACTCAGACTATTTACACCGATCCATCCAACATTTTTCCTTTCCCTAAAGCTTTAAATTCAAATAACAATATTTTCAAAATATTTAGAAAATAAAATCTTACAAAAATACATAGATCATGTTATATGATCTTAAGATCAACTTTTAATCCTTTTTTTTACTTAGAGATTTCTGAAAATATTAATCTAGCTGAGAGGAATGACTATACTGTTCCTGAATTACATCATTTCATTTATAATCTACTTTCTGTCTTGATTAATCTGACAATCTGATTTCAAAAAGTAAAATTATTAAGCCATATTTTGAAAATACGACTTGTTCTCTTTGGGGAGATTTCTACTTCCAAAAATAGCACTGAATTATTAAGCAATAAACCCTACCCCTGTTTCTAGGAAAGCAAGTTAAATACTTTGGCCTCAAATTCCTCATTTGGAGTAAGGATTAGATTTCTTTCATCTATAAGGAACTTTTGATAGTGGCAATTATTTTGAACACAAAGACATAGGAACAAAATCTAGAAGCATCAACATGTGTATTAGTGGAAAAACTGAACTAAGTAGGTATACCACTATTAAACATACCTCCAATCTCATATTTTATCCTTGTTTCCCACTTTGAACTTGCAGTCTCCAATATTCTTGAATATTGTACAATTTGATGGTCCTAAAAGTATATTTTTCTTGGAGATTAGATGATCTAAATAAGGAGGTTTAGAATGGAGAAAAGTACACAGAGAAAATTGCTGAACTAGTCAATAAGTTAATATTCATTTATTAAACACCTGCCATGTGACAGGCATTTTAGTAAGTGTTTTGACCACACATAAAAAAGCAAAAAAAAAATATTCCTGCCCTCAACAAGTTCGCATAATGGCAGGAAGAACATACACACAACTATGTAAAAACATGATAGATACAAGATATATTGGAAGGCACTAGCACTTAGGGCAATAAGAAAAGGCTTCTTGAAAAAAGTAGCACTTCAGCTGAGAGTAGAAGCAAGACAGGAAGGCAGGAGGTAGAGCCTAAGAGGGAGAGAATTTCAGGCATGGGATGGAGTGGAAAAGCATAGGAAAAGCAAGGAAGCAAGTGTCCCTGGATTATAGTATATGGAGAAGAGTAAGCTGTAAGAAAACTAGACAGGTAAGGAAAGATCAGGTTATAAAGGAATTTAAAAGACAGAATACTGCATATTTGATCCTAGAGGTAAGAGAGAATATTGAACTAGATGGAAAAGAGAATAAAACATGACATAAAAAAGAGAGCAACAAAAGCCTTTATTATATTTCTACTATGTTTGTTCCTTGTGAACAATGTTAACAATAATAAAGCTTTTGATTTCTCGTTGATAATGTCTCCTGGAAAAGTTATGTACTTGTCCTGCCTCATGTGTTCATTAATTCAGGGATTTGACAGTTGGGAGGAATATGAACCAGATGAGTCCAACTCGTACATGAAAGACTTCCCCTATATAAAATGTCTCATAAGCAGTCATCGGTCTGAACATATCCATGGCCTATCACCTCTAGATGGCATGCCATTCCACTTTTAAACAGTTCTCATTTTGAGGAAGTTTATCCAGACTTCTAACCAAAATTTTCATCTTTAAAATTTCCACTCATAGTCAACGCCCCATTAAAGATAACTAGATTCATACTCCTGCAATACACCTTTGGATTTGACCTTTAAAAGGAGGGATAAAAAAACAAGACAGACATGCAGAGAAAACCAGAACTGATAAAGTCAAAGGTAAGTCTTTTGGATTTGAACATAAGAAAACACACACACACACATACACACACACACACACACACACACACACACTCTAATTCCCTGGAAGGGAAGCCTGAGTAGTTTCCCACAGGCCCTCAAGAAAACACTTGTACCCCAGGAAAAGGGATCCACATGGCCTCAGAGTCCATAGTGAAACATTAAGGGTTCCTGAATGAAGCAGAAGATGCAGAGTTGCAGGAGTGGGTTGGCAACAGAAGGACAGCAGTGTCACAGCAAAGACAGAGTTCCCTACCAAGTAGAGGAATTCCAGGACCAGCTGACACATAAAATATATATGCCTCACATGCCTACTTTGTAAAAGGAGAACTTCCTTCCAGGGCTATAGTGAGGCTAAAATAAGATATCTGTCAAGGACTTTGTTAATCTTCAAGTACTATATGGATGATAAGCTACTATTAATGAGTAGAAGTAAATATGATGCTTTATGCATAATTAATATTTAGAGAGATGTAATATTACTGAAATATGGCAGTAGAAGGAAAATCTTTTTTGAAAGGAATGGACAGGATAAAATAAGAAGTGGATTCGTTTTGAATATATCTTGATACTGCCTGATATAGAGAGATAACTTTGGAGTCAGGAAGAACTACATTCCTGTTACATCTCTAACATATACCATCTGTGCAACACTGTGCAAGGCACTTACCTTTTCAGCGAAACATTTAGGATCACAAAAAGAAGCATACAATTTTCTAAACTAAGTCTATACTCCTCTTGTTCAGTTCTGGTTTGAGTTTTCTGTTTTCAGTGTCTGTCCAAGATGGACCAGCTCTATGAGCTATCTTTGGAGCTGTGTAACATAAATTAGACAATAAACATTCTTTCTCCACTTGCTTTTTCCTGTGAAGATAGTTGAGTTGTAAATTATAGCTGTCCCATTGTGGTATGGACTGTCTTGAGAGGGTGCAGGATGGGTTCCCTCTCATTGAATACGTTCAGGCAGAGATTAAATGAATACTTCACGGATACAACATAAAAGGTAATATTTTAAGATATGGCTTGGACTAGAGGGTCGCACAGATCCATTTCAACTCTATTTTTCATTCTTCTTTTAAGTGGATGATAACTAAAACTCAGTATGAGTCCATAAAGGCAGAATATGCAATGCTAAACTTATGCTTTTTTTTTAAATATGGCTACTAAACTAGTAAAAAAGTACATAAGTGAATTTTACTATGATACTTGATAATCTTGTGGGCAAGATAAAGAAAATAAGATAATGTATTAGTATAGCCATGTGGGTGTTAAATGGGTTGTTTGACTGAACTTTCAACTGGAATGGAAATGTCCAGCAGAATGTCAGGGGAATAGGGACTTGGATTTATTCCATTCAGTCTTCCTTTACCAGTAGCTTGGATAAAGACAATACAATATGACTATCAGATTTTTGGATGAGATGGATGTGAAGGGGATACTTAACACACTATATATGAGATTCTATATCAAAATACATCAGAAAACTGAAAAGACTGGAAAGAAAATATAAAAATTAACAATATGAAATTTTGACATAGTGACAGACTTATTATATCAGCAATGGGACCATTCTCTTCAATGATGTATAACAGAACCTATTCATAGCATCTCATCTATTTGACACCTGTCCGTATCTCTTCCGTAAATCCTCCGCAGAAATTCTAATAAACATACATAGGACATTCCTCTAGCTCTCTAAGCATTGTGTGGATACCAGTGAAGCAAAGGATTGATACATCAGTTATTTTTTGTGCTTGATACATGACTAGCTCATCTCCTTGAATGGTTCATATGTTTCTTTTGCCTTGCTTTTCCAGTGCATTTACTCCACTGACCTTTGTATGACTTGAAATTTGTTCTTTAATACCATAATATTCCATGCTTCACAGACATAAAGCATCATTGCAAGAATTCTGGTGTTAGAAGGACAGACCTTCTTTTTAGGAAAAAGGTCTTGAGGCATTAGAAGCAATGTGCAATTTTGCAAAAACCATCCATACCACTCTGTTCCTATTCAAATGGGAAATGAACTAGGAAAAGAATAACACCTTACTTGAGCACAAAACATCAACTAACAGGTAAATGACAGAGGTTACAGAGAATGTGGCTAAAAAGCAATCCATATGAAAAAGACAATAGTGTTCTAGGAATCTCAAAATTCAACATGATTCAAGAGAAGCACGTGATAATGTAATCATAGCCTACACTAATGGAAATACATTGTGCCCCCCAAAAAGGCCACTAACTGAGTAGATACCACATTGTTAAAAGTAAACAGTGTCTATCAATGAGGAAACCTGTCAAGAAAACTACATCTCCCATACTAACAGACACCAACAAAGGGCTAAATAGAAGATGCAACAATTAGATGTTTTCATAACATGAAATTTGATTGAGAAGCAAACCAAACATATAAACCTCACTTTTTATTCCTTTTATATTCTATGTCATATTTCTCTTGCTCTTACTTTCTTGATGACTGATGCACTGAGTACATAAAACAGACAGTCATTATTTGTTAAAAGATATTTTTCCCTTCAAGATTAGAGTAGAAACATAAAAGTATTCTTATATTCACATACTCCCCAGGGCAGCCTTGCCCCCATGTTACCCTAAGGATAGTGAGTGAGTGGGGGATGGGAAGAGGAAATTATACAGACAGACACCCTTCTATCCAGGGTGTGCTAGAGCCAATTCAAACTGGATTACAGGAGCCTATTGTGAAATTTTCAGTGTGAGCATTTACACCTCAGAAACTGGCAAACTCTACAAATCATGACTTGATTTATTGTTTTGTTGATTGTCTAGACCACAAAAAGTGCTAATGGTGCATATTAAACATAAAAGTGTTTGATACTTTCCAGAGATCCGGTTATTAAACATTTACCAGCACATCCATGCTGTCAACTTACATATCTGCTATTCTTTATTTATAAATTTGATGTTAAAAATCTTTAAGAAACAAAGTTTTACATTCATGATACCCTGGAAACTAACACAAGTAGCTAGACCACTACAATGTAAACACCTTGTGAAGAGACAGGAAGTGATTTTTTTTAACTTGTGGCACCATGACATAGCACATGGAAGGCACTTAATCCATTTGTACTGAACTTAATTAGGCTGAATTGTCCAATCTGATAGTTTTAACTAATTCTTTCTTAAGTTTTATTTAGACAACTTATCCTTATGAGCACTTCATTTAAAATTTAGTAATCTACTCACAGTAGATATTTCTTAAAAATGTTATGTTTCTTGTAATAAGTGTTATATAACTAGACAAATTACCCAGAGTTTTTATAGGAAATATTGACTAGGACATGCTTCACATACAGTATAAATAATGGCACAATATAGTAATACTACAATATCTCCAAATTAGTCTTCCATTGCTTGTTGTCAATGTTCAATGTCAAAGACAATTCTCATCTACCTTAACAATTGAGTACCACTTAATGCACTGACCTACTTTTTTGTTTCTTATTTAGATATTTAAACTTTATTACCCAACATTAAAGCCACAAATGACAATTTCTGGCATCCACGGAAAGCTTCATAAAATACGTCTTCAGCAAGAGGTATGAAAAGTCACTGTCAATCAATGTTGGATTCAGTTGAAGGGAAGGCACCTTAAGACATAAGGCCTTAATAAGTAAAAAGAACCCAGAATACTGTCCCATGCATTGTGGTAGAAAAAGAAGCAGCTGCTAGGCCACTGACTTCCATGATTAAAAATAGGAAGAAAATACCAGGATATTGATGCCACCTGTGATGGAAGAAGTAGGGCTGGGCAAGACCCAGAAAGAAATTCACCTGGAGTAGCCATGCCTCAGGTGGATGGAAGGAAATATCTGTACCAACTAATTATATTTGCTAAATAGATATTTTACATAGCTAAAATAGTGAAATGTGTAGCTAGGATCCCATAGATTTTAGTACCTGGATTATTGCAATCACCCTGCCATAGGCAGAGTTCTTCCTAATATGATCTCTTTCCCTCATATTTTACAGGAAAAAAATGAAGTGATTCGTTTTAACCTCCCTTATTTCCTAACACTCAGGAGCCTTTTGCTACTCTCCTTTACATCTGTCTCACATGAGGAAGTACTCTTGCTTCTTACCAAGACTAACCGCTTCTGTCTTCTTTGCCGCATCTGCCAATAGATTATGTCTTCTAATCATAAATATCCTTCAGTATTCTGTCTTGGGCCCTCTTCCCTTCTTCCTCTATACTATTTAACTTGGTGATTTCATCAGCTCCCATGGCTTTAATTACCATCTCTATACTGATGATTCTCAAATATACCTTTCCTGCTCCAATCTTTTTGCTGCCTCCAGTCTCACATACCCAAATGCTTTTTGGATATCTTGAACTAGATCTCCAGTAGACATCTTAAACTCAAGATGTCTTTAAAAGAACACATTATCTTTCTTCCTAAACCTTTCCACCTCCTACCTTCCATATTACTGTAGAAAGCAACATCACCCTCCAAGTCCTTCAAGCTCATAACCTAGGAGTCGTACTGGTTCTTCACTATCTCTCACCCTTCATATCCAATCTGTTGCCAAGGCCTGTATATTTTACCTTTGCAAAATCTCTCAAATATACTCCCTTCTCTCCTCTGATACTGATCCTACTATAGTGGAGGCCATCATCACTTCATGCCTTGATTATTAATATGGCCTACTGGTAGGCATGACTGCCTTAAGTCTTTCCCCACTCTAGTCCATCCTCCATTCAGCCACCAAAGAGATTTTCCTAAAAACACAGGTTGAATGCTGTCACACACACACACACACACACACACACACACACACACAGAGAATAAACTCCAGTATCTTCCTCTTCTCTCCAGAAACAAATATAAAAAGTTCTGTTTGACATATCAAGCCTTTCATAACCTAGCCCCCTCCTACTTTTCTATTCTTCTTATTCCTTGCTTGTTAACATGTACTCTTTGATCCAGTGACACTGGTTTCTTGGTTGTTCCATCTCTTGGTCGGAAGCATTCATTCTGGCTCCCCTTCATGTGTGGAATTCTCTCATTCCTCCTCTCTGACTACTGACTTCCCTGGTTTCCTTTAAGTTCTAACCAAAATTCCACCTTCTACAGCAAGCCTTCCCCAAACCTCTTACGGCCTTCCATCTGTTAATAACTTCCTATTTATCCTATATATACATTGCTTTGTATATATTTGCTTGCATGGCACCTCCCCAATTAGGTTGTGAGCTCCTTAAGGACAAGGACAATCTTTTGTCTCTTTTTGTATCCTCAGTTCTTAGCATAGTGCTTGACACGTAATAGTTGCTTAATAATTGTTTACTGACTGATTGAAGTATTCCAAATAATTACAACTAAAAATCCACTTGGATGTATACAAATCTTCATGTACTATATAAATTCTATAGAAATGGTAACAATAATAACTATTCTATATTATACTGAATTATTATTACATATCATGGATATGTAAGGATCACAGATTTAGAGTTGACCACATAACCCATGGGGCAAATAGACTAATTTCTCTGTAACATTTCTCCAGAGTACCTTAGAAGATTGAATAGAGGACTAGATTTGTCATCTGTAAGACCTGGTTTCTAATTCTACCACAGACACTGACCTAATGTGCGACAAAGAGCAAGTCACTTACGTGTGCATCAGTTTCCCCATATGTAAAATTAGGAAACTGAACTTGATGCCTCTATGATCCTATGATTTTTAAAACATATCACAGGATTACTGTGAAACTTAAATGCAAAAATATAAAATGATATACAAATTTTGTACATATCAGTCATTATTAAGGTAGAAATCCTTAATTAAACCATTAATTTTTAGGGTTGAATAAATATACAACATAAGAATTTGATAAATAACTTCCTTAATAGGGATATTAGTCAGGTCTACATATTTAGCCATCACATATATTTGCAAACATGAGTTAATAAATTGATAATCAAGGTTATAAAAAGCCTTCAAACAGAAATTCATTTTGAGCCTATTCAGTTAAACAGATTTCTACTGTTTTTATTGTTTTATTTTCTTTTAGGCAAACAGGGTTAAGTTACTTGTCCAGGGTCACACAGCTAAGTAAGTATCTGATGCTGAATTTGAATTCAGGTTCTATCTGACTCCAGGGCTGGGTGCTCTATCCACTATGCCACCTAGCTGTCTCAACAGATTTCTACTCTTTAAATATATGCCCCAGTTCTGTCAATGTTTTGTGTGCATCTAGTTTAGAGATGGAATAAAAACATGAATGTAGAAATAAAAATCCAACTAAAAGCTATTCATTTCTAAAGATGAGCTTCAGACTACTGCTCCCATTAAAATGTTCCTTAATTTGAAGATGACTACATTTCCCTGACATTATAGACAAATGCCCTAAGAAGATGTATTTATTAAAAGCTGTGGTCAGGTAGGTATTACATATTAAACATTCAACATTCAATATATTGTATCTTACAATGCAAGTGAATTAGAGAAATAAATGTTGCAAACTGTCCATTTTTGTAAAGCACAATGGCCATCCAGCAGTGACATGAGCCCTGATTCTCTCCTGTGTTCAGTGGATTTAATTCTATTCATGCCTTACTCTCATTAATCATTTCTCTCTTACTATTCTCATTATTCAGAAATATCCAGCATCTTTTCATTCTTCAATGAAGGAGGAATAATAATAATAATAATTAATAGTTATCAGCTGCTTTCTATTCTACTTTAATGTGTTAATCACTTTTTTCTAAAGTTTCAACATTTTTCATACAATTTTTCTCTTCAATGGCTATGTTTTCTCCTACCACTACCACTCCCACTTCTAAAAATCAAGTTCAAATCATGGCAATATTTTTATACTCTATTTCTTTGTTGCAACTTTCCTATGCAAAGCACTTTGCTAAGAGGCAGGAAAAAGTTTAAAACATGAATATAATATGCTAAAATATGTTTGTTTTCATTCTACTTCACTCCTACTATTTAAAAGACATCTGTAATCCCGTCAGCATGCACATCTCCATTGACTCTTCTTTAATTTTTAGTACAATCAATTGTTGTAAGGAATAAACAGGAATTCGCTTTTTAAAGTAATCTTTTAAAACAAAGACTATGGTTTGCTTTTATGTATCCAAAGTACTAATGGCAAATTTCTAGCTGTTGTTAGTAGCCAAGTATCACAGCCTCAGAAAAGCAAAGCTGCAGATCCTCGAGTCCTACCAATATCATGCAACAGGAGGTATTACGTGTCCATGGACTCACAGAAGGAGAGTCTCATATGCATTAAATATTACACCTTTTTTAAAGCTCTGAGAAAGCTGGTAAAATACTTGGGGTTAGTGATACAGTTAAGACATAATGTGTATATCCCCAAAATTATATTTGACATGTAATTTTTCAAAGCACATTCCATTGCTAAGAGTTGCATCAAAGTGTGTACTAAATGCCATTATGTTTACTTTCAGTTTAGAATGCTATGGGTGTCAGCTCATCAGGTTCTCTATCATCACATCTTGTGTTCCAGTACCATCAATAGAGAATTGACTACCAAAAGTCACTAGATAGTAATCAAGATTAACAGATAAGATTCTATTCCAGATAATAAGAAAAATTAGAAAGTAGTGGCTGCCATTATTCAATGTCCCTTTTTTGTCCTCAATTTTCATTCATCAAGGAAATATCTGAACTGTAAAGTAGATGGGAAATTACCAATGCAACCAAAAGAAAAAGGTACAGAATATGTATACACTCTGAACTTCCAATATTTCCTATAATGAGCAGATTTAGAAACCTTAAAGTGTTCTGCATACCAATCAAGTTTTTATGGAGCATCTACTCTCTTTGCAACATTTTGTGAAGGTACTGTATACCCAAACTGGCAATCTTCTCCCCCTTCCCCACCTCGTCTTAGAATGCAGAAACCATCACATATAGAAAGAAACAACATTAAGTAATGGGAAAAATACCTCCCAGTCTTCCCCAGACATGATAAAAGAGATCTGGGCCATCAGGAGGAAAGTATCAAAAGTACCAGATATGCATCCAAAAAAGCTCTAGAGAAGTTCTCCAGAGCTAGTGTCTTTGCCAAGCAAGCATACAAATGAATGAAAACTAATTATGAAAGATCTTCATGAAGTTAGAATAGGTGAAATTCTTGCCTTTGTAAAATTGTACCAAATAAAAGGTAGAAGTTGCCTATATGCAAAACCTGCCATTTAGACAGAACTTATTCGGGTTTATATGTCTCTAGATGTATATGAAAAGGTTTTATATTAAGTATAACAAAGGCTTATGTATTATAGAGGTATTAGAAAGGGGATAATTGAAAGGAATAGCACAGCCAAGAAAGACAGAATCAACACAATGAGAAGGAAAGACAAGCTGAAAGAGAATCCAAAAACAATAACTGAATCTGATTTTTAGTTGCCCAATATCCCCAAATGAGTAGGTTGCTGAGATGCTACAGGGCATACAAACACATACCCAAGAAGCTTGACAAGGACAGTATTCACATAAAATGATTGTGACAATCTGGGGGAGGGGGCACAATGAAAAGTGGATTTATGGAGAGACGAAGTAGTCCCAATCTTTTACCGCCTATCTAATTCCTGCAAGGTAGAATCTTAAGGCAAGTCTCAGTGAGTACTCGAAAAGAAACCACTTATCTAAAGATTCAGAGAATGGCAGATTCGCACTGGGAACATTTCATCCCGCCCCAGTGCTAGTAAGCCTGTCGCACCTTTTCCTTCTAACGCAGCTTGCATGGTTTCCACTACCTATTTAGGGGTCAGGGTTTCATGGAACCCCTGATGCTTCTGTACATTTTTCCTTCTCTATCCTTGCTCCCATTTGGGCTGTCACTAAAGCCTGGAGAAGTGGAATCTATGCGTGGAAACACTCCAGAAATATAGGGGAAGGGGAAATGGGAAGCTAACATAGCAGATTTGACTTTCCAAATGGGAAAGCTCAGTTCATGCCTGTTTCACAGAAAAGCAGTACATTTAGTCTGGGTTAAGGGTAGAAACACATCCCCTACCCTTGCCACCCAATATACCACCAAATAAGAAAAATAAAATACAATAAATCCTCTCACAATCTTATCTCCCTAAAATAAAAACATCTCTGCACCTGTCCACCTCTAGTAGCAGAACTCCGGAAGCTACACCTTCCTTTACTCTCCTCCTCCTCTTCTCAGTATTAACAGAGATCAAGATCAATTCTTGGGGGGAATGGGGGAGGGGAAAACGCAACAACAGCAGGATTTTTGTCCCCTGTCCTTTTACTACACTCTCTTCTTCCCTCCTTCTACCCCCACTCCCACCACACACAGACAAGCACACCCATGCACACAAGCATACAGAGTTCATGGGCTTTCGGTGGAGAAGAAAGGAGCAATACCCCAAGCCTCCTTTCTGGCATAACAAAGTAACTCAACACTGGGACCAAATACACTGGAGAAAGTTGCTAAGGCTGATTGTACATAGACCCAAGAGTAAAAGCGGAAAAAAATTTAAAAAAATACTGAGATTCCTGACTTCCTTTCAGGAAGACTGAATGATTTTATACCTCCCTTGGGGATTGTAGCACCACCACCCTTTCCCTCACCCCTATCCTCCCCAAGTTCAATTAAGGGAGCAAAGATGACGAGCCGCTGCAGAAAGTTCAGCGCATCCTGGGTTCTCCCGCTCACCCCGCTGCACCTACACCTGCCGTCACCGCCGACACTGGATAAAGAGCTTTCCCCAGCCAGAGCCCTTTCACTAGTTCCACCTTCCACTTCTCTTTGACAGTCCAAACCTCCCCCTAACTCCCAATACAGCTCGGATGCTCCCCGTTCTCGTACCCTCGCTTTACTTGCAGCGGGACTTTACTTCGCGCTCACCCCCCGGCGCTTGGGCCGAAGGGGGCTTGTCGAAACCTTCTTGCACCCTCTGGTCCGTCACCACCATCCTCATTCCCCGCGTGCCCTCCTCTCCCAAGGCAAGGGGAAAAAAAAAAAAAACAACCTAGCAGAAGACCTGCTCGCCTTTGCCAATGATTCTGTGAAGGGGAGTGGAAGTGAATAAATGCCATAGGAATATATAATAAATAAACCACAGTGGAGCGGAGGTGCCTGGGGAACAGACCTCGGGGAGCTCACCTGGAAATAGCCGGCTGCCCTCCCTTTGCTCCGCGGATCACTCCCCCCAGCTTCCCCTAAATCCTCTTCACACTTCCCCGGGGGAAGAGCGAGCCAGCTCCGGCCTCTGCCCACCCCAGAGAGGCTTCTTCATATCGCAGCCCCGGGATGGCAGTGGCTGTGAGAGTGGCTGAAGAG
>JAQQSW010004379.1:0-14453 GCA_028646575.1 Pseudocheirus occidentalis
TAACTCTTGCCCTCAAGGAGATAGCCAGTTTCCTTGAGTGCAAACCGTTCCAGGAATGGCTAGTTCCCAGAACCCTAAGCCAAGCATTTTTCAGAGGTAATTGGGTGGTCAAGTGGTCAGGAGTGCACTTTTATTCAGTTCTTATATAGGGTTGAATGAACTTATAATTTCAATAAAATATTACCTATATTTTATTTCACTCACAATTGTTTTTCATTGGAGATTCCATTATTCTACAGTTTTCAGTCTCCTTACCTGGGAACCCTACCCATAGGTAAGAGTGATCTGTGATCTGTGATCCAGAACTGAGTAGTGAGCTTGGAACCTGTTATGATAACCCTGCATGAAGTCAACTCATCTTCCCTTGTAGATAACCTTTCAGTCACTAGGTGCTGGGATGCTCCACTGTCTTCTCTTGGTCAGGCCCCATTCCCAGTGTCCCCAGACCTCTCTGTCTCCCTATGCTGACCTGGGACAGAAAAATAACTCACTGTGCTTTTTTCTTGAATTTCCTGAAAAGGGTTTGGTCTGGTGTGCTTTCTAGATTAGTCTGAGGAAGTTAGAGGACAGAGATGGCTTGTTATATTTCTTTCTACTACTTTGCCATCTTGACTCCACCTAACTTCTAAGCTACATCTCAAGAAAGTTTAGTATACATATATAATTCCATCAAATACTTCTTCTGATCAAAACCACAGACTCACTATCTTCTGTAGTAACAGAAACCATCTGACTAAGCTTTAGGTGAGCCTAAGGTATTATTTTTATGTGGAACTGACCTTTTCATTTTCTGTAAATAAAGGAATCTGGGCAAGTACAATGAGAATTATAGTTTTATTAAAAACCAATCAACAAAAAGGGGAAGTGGGAGGTTTAGAAAGGTATGAATCTTAATCTCCGAGATTAAGGCTTATTATCTAGGTCTCTGATTCTAGACTTCTCCAGCTGCCAACAGTTCTAACTATTTTCTCAGCAAGAATATCATATTTGGCATGGTACATCATGAATTTGCACTTCTGACTCTGAAGGTGTCCTGCTGCTCAGTCAAATGACACATCTCAGTGGACTAGAAGAGTATTCAGGCTATGACAAGAGAAACACCAGGAGGCCATTCAAACAGGCTCTTTTCAGTCCCTCTCCCTTGGATGGAGGACGCTAGGCTAATGATTTTGCAGAACACCACAGATCTAACAGAAACCAAAATTTTACTCCTTCAGCAGCTTCGTTTAGAACCAAATCTTACACTACCAAGGACAAAGCCCCAAATATGTGCCAATATACTCTTTGGTTTTTCTTCAGGATCACCCACTTTGGACTGCATCAGAACATGTGTTCTTCAACTCAAAAAAGAAAGCTCCTCATCCCACCTAAGCAAACTTCTTCCTATTTATTCAAGTGCCAAAAGAATTCAAGGTCTTTGAACAATACCCAGAGGATTTCAAATATTCCAGCTTTGTTGCCATAGTAACTTTTATGTATTACAGAATAATAAGGTGAATCTGAATATTCACTCCTCCAGACAGTCCTAGTTAGTTGGCCCCATTGCCATAGAAACTTACCTGGCTCCTGGTGGGTGAGCTGTAATCCAAGGTTGGGAACTCTAGTCTGCCTCACGGTGAAGGCTCAGCTTGGACCTTGATTTTCACTGTACCGGAGTCCAGTAAAACATGACTTTCCCTTCCCAGAAATGGAAGAAGAGAAAAGGCATTTGGTTTCACATATGAGTCTGGAAGATGCTAGTTCACCAGAGAACTTGAGAGTAAATATAAAACCGCCCCTGTGTCAGAGAAACCCTCTGAGATTTTCTAGCACTGGCTAAAAAGGTTTTTGGTATTTTTCTCCTAACCCCTTCCACTATGACCTGAACTTCAAAATAAGTGAACTATACTCATAATTCTTAGGGCATATTTCTCTAGAAATGTCCTTCCCTTAGCTCTTGAGAGATCTTGTCAAGCATTCCAAATAGGGAAGATTTCAAAAAGGTTCACACAGGCTCCTAGTACAGTGTCCAACAAATAGAAAGGGCTTAATAAATGTTTTTTGGAAAGGAGAGAACAAAAGGTTGATCAAAAACAAGGTTGATTCCAAATCAGTATTCATTAAGCGCTTACTGTGGGGGGGGGCACTATGCTAGACATGGGATATAAAGTTTAGAAAAGAAATTGTTCCCTGCCAACTGACAATCTAACTGGCCAGGACTGGAGCTGTGAATATATCAGAGTAGGGAGTTCATGGGAAGGAACTTTCTTCACTGAGGCAGATCAGCACCTTCTCTGTCATGGAAAATTGTTTAGAGCACTGACAGGTTTAGTGACTTTTCCAGGGTCACACAGCCAGCATGTGACAGAGATGGGACTTGAACCCATATCTTCCTGATTCCTGGGGTGAGCTTTCTATCCCCTAAAACACATTGCCTCTAGAATCACACAAAAGGATAAAAACAGACATGGCTAGTTAGATTGCACAATGCCACATAAATATTTCAGAAGAGTACAGGATGAAGTTCTGTATTAGGTGAGAGCTGAGGAATAAAATCAGTAGTGGGGTGTGCGTGGTGTGTGTGTGTGTGTGTGTATTCGTATGTGTATGTTGTGCATGTGTGAGAGGGAAGGCTTCCTGGAGGAAGCGGGATGTGAATTAGGATTTAAAGGATGACTAGAAATTCAAAGAGGTAGCCCAGAGGATTGAGTGCTGCTGGGCTTGGAGTCCTGAAGACCCAAGTTCAAATCCATTCTCAGAAATACCCTAGCTGTTTGACCTTGGGCAAGTAATTCAGCTTCTCTGACACTGGAGAAGGAAATGGCAAACCCTTCCAGTATCTTTGCCAAGAAAATCTCAAATGGGGTCTCAAGCAGTCAGACATGACTGAAAAATGATTGATTGAATACTTGCCAATGGAGGCATCAACCAAGGACGTAGAATTTACTGTACAATTACTTATTCCATGTGCTCACCTAAACCATGTGATATGAATGGCACTTAGAAGAGCCCCTGCCCTTGAACACAATATTTCTTCTACTCACGTTGCTGAGGCCTCAGATTCCAGACTAGGGATTCATTGAGCCACATGATTGTTTCTTATTAAAATATTTAAGGGAGAGTAGGACCAGTAATTAAATGTAGTGTAGGAATTAAAAGACCTGTTTTCCAGTTCAGGTTCTTGTACTTATTAGCCATGTGATCCTGGGCAAGTCAATTCATCCATCCCAGACTCACTTGCATCATCTGTAGGATGGGAATAATAATCTCTACCTGGCCTCCTTCACAGATTTGTTGTGAAGATCAGATGAGTAAACGGAAGTGTGAAAGCATTTTGTAAACTATAAAGCTGCATACAAATTTTCAGGAGCATTACTAAGCAGTACAACAGGTACAACAGTACAACAGGCCCCTGCAGACTCTGTCCAGCCATATCTGTATATGAAAGAGCCGAGAATATAGTTGAGATATTGGAGAAGACCCTGTCCTTGACCTCTGGGCTTGGCTTCCTCTTTTCTCCCCCTATTCATCAGCTATCCAAAGAAGAGGCACAAGTTTTGAAAACTAGAGAAATCTGAACCCAGAACTATTTGCTCATTAGGTAAATAATAACTTAGCCGCTTCAGAGATTAAAATTGGCAGTTAGATAAAAATTTTGCCATAGCTAAGGTTAGGAAAAAGACTGGTCCTGAGGGCATATTAACTAAAAAGATTTGCTTTTCTATATATTTGGTAATGATGGCTCATAATTTCCTGCTGTGGAAATAAATAAGTTTCAGAAAGGAAGACTGGAGAAGTTGAAGAGAGGCTTATTTTTCTGGTCACAGCCAAGATTTTCTGTCTTTTCTAAAAGAGCTACATGTGTGTAGATATAGATATAGATATAAGTAGACATATAGATAGACTTTTAGAGATATAGATACATTGATATAGGTATACGTGTATATATGCATGGATGAATGTATGCATGTATGTATGTATGTGTATTTAACTGGTTGAACTCCACATAGAAAGAGCATGCCAATACCCACTTTTCCTAGAGAAAGAAATAAAGACTTTGACCCAACCAGAAACTGGAAGCAGCAGAGGGTCCAGCAAAGCTCCAGGCGGTAGAAACTACAAGCCTAAGAGAGAGCAGGTTTGTCAGGAGCATGAAGACGACATAACTAGAAGAGTTGAGTGGCCCTGTATTATCAAGAGGATGAACTGCTTCTCCATGAATGAACCAGGGTCACACATGTGCCCTATATGCATAAACTTCTTCCTGTGTTCCCTATGTGAATATACTCTTTCCTTTGATAATATGCGTATTTAGGGGAGAGAGATTATTCCCTCAGGTTTATGGGGGAAATATTTTGGTACTACTTTTCTTCCTATGTCATTTCATTAAATGTCTTAATTTTCCATTAACTGCATCCTCTAGTGGACTGCTAAAAGTAAACTCTTCTGGGGCGGCTAGGTGGCACAGTGAATAGAGCACTGGCCCTGGAATCAGGAGGACCTGAGTTCAAATCTGGCCTCAGACACTTAACACAAAAACTAGCCGTGTGACCTTGGGCAAGTCACTTAACCCCAACTGCCCTCCAAAAATAAAAAAAAGTAAACTCTTCTGTGGGGGCTTATGAGTTAGAAGATGGAAACCCATGGACCAACTGGAAGTCGAGACTGTTTCCTGGGGATTCCACACTACAAGTTACTGATTGCCTCCAGCCTATATATAGAACATTGAATAAACCAAGATCCTGCACTCCCCAGACAGCACTCTATAGGAAAGGAACCTCCCTCCACCCCTTTTTTAGGCAAAAGCACAAATTCAAAAGTACACTGACATTTAATCCTCCCCCTCCCATGTTTTATGAATTTTGTACTAAATCATAGTTTGGAATCAAGTTTGATGGGCAGATTTATTTTGAGAGCAACTTTCTATCATTCACCTAAACCTGTCACTTATCAGGTCTGCTAAACACTGATCTGTCATTTTATCAATAGGTCAGATCAATAGCATAGCTGTGTTGATGAGCTCTAATGGTAGTCCTCAAAGTGTGCTTGGCCTGAGGTTTCCCACCACACCCCCCTGTTAATGACAAACAGATTCAGCATGATGGATATGCCTGCAATTAATGCTAACAGTACAGTTAATGACTTTGCCACATTGGCCTCATATTTCAAATGAAAAACTTTCCAGTCAAAAGAGACCTGAGAATTTCAAAGCCGAGAAATGAATGTTAATGTGTTCATGAGGTGGGAGTTGCAGAGGGCAGAAGAAGGAATTCAGTTTTTGAAAGCCTTGAAAGACCAAGCTGGAGAGAGAAATCCAATATTGAGTGCACTGCTCAGTTGAGACAGCCCCGTTATCCGTGGAACACTGACATTAAAAAGCATCTCATTGCTGGTCAGTCTTGTCAATCCTTATTTAGAAAAATCAGCAATTTACATATCAGGGGTTCCATAGACTAAAGCACGAATAATTCTGAAGACGGCCCACATTAGCCAGGTTTCAGTTTCAAATAAAATTTTCATTTCCAAACAAAATCCACATGAGGTTTTAAAAGTGAACGATTCTACTCATCTATTTATCCATCCATTCATTCATTCAACAAGCACTTATGATATGCCTACTGTGTGTGAGTTTCTATGGTAGGTATTAGAGATACAAGGAGGAAAAAAATCTTTATGCACAAGAAGGTTTGATTATAATAGGGGCAACAATTTGCCCACAGATAAGCAAATATACATGGTATGAATATAAAGACATATGGGAGTGGGGACAGTTTTGACTAATGCCTGGGGGATCAGGAAAGGCTACTAAGCCTTAAGCTGAGCCTTGAAGGAATCAGGTTCTCAAGGAGCAGAGACACTCTAGACCAATAATTATTTCTTCCTCCTCTCCCTTTTCCTCCCTTCTGCATCCTTGGAGTTACTCAGATTCTAAAGTCAGGGAAGCAGTATGGTTTTGAAAGAGAATCCCTGGATTTGAATAAACCACCTCTACTATTTACTTTCTATAAGAATTTGGGCAATTCAAGTAATTTTCTAAGCCTCATTTTCTTATATACAAAAATGAATGGAATACATCACAGAATTTAACCTGAGCTCTGTGAACTTGTTTTAAATTGGGCAGAAGCAAGATGAATGAATAAAGGCAGCAACCCAGCTGAACTCACCCAGCATTTCCATCCAAACAACTTTAAAATAACTCCTCAAATCAAATTTTGGAGTAAGATTTTTTTTTCCTGACTAAGACAACTTAGGAAGTCTGTGACACTGGGATGAGAGCCATTCCAGAGTTCAACACCAACACCAGCACCAGCAGTGAGCCTTGGAGATGGCGGTGAGAGAGACAGGGGCCCCAGAAGCAGTACCTTTGGGAGCTCTAAATCTAGAGATGGTAAGGGAATCAGATGAGTCAGAAAGAGATTACAAGGGACCCTTTGCTGGCACTGATTAGCAACTTCAGGGTGAAAAAGAATACTGCTGCTCAGTCACAAGGGCCCTGGTCAGATATCCAAGGCATAGAGAAGCACTAACACTTTTAGCTGCATGACAGCAGGGCTCTTCCTAGTAAAAATCAGAGCACAGACCATGAAAACAGTGACCATCTCTCTCTCAGGATAATGCCACCTTGGAAACACCAAAAACTTGCAGACTTCTAGAACTAAACCTGAAGACAGTAAACTTGGGACATTGCCTCTCTACCCCCAGAGTTGCAGGGCCCAACTTTAAAATAAAGTTTAAAGTCAAGAAATAGGCTGTGAAAATCAACAACAACAGCAAAAGAATTTGACCATAGAAAGCTACTACAGTGGCAGGGATGACTAAGGCATAAATGCAAAAGAAGACATCAATATGAAAACAGCTACATGGAAACTTCAAAGAAAAATGTTAATTAGATTAAAGCCCAACAAGAAGTCCTGAAAGAGTTAAAGAAAGAAATGAGAGTGGTAGCGGAAATTTTGGAAAAAGAAATGAGTAATGCAAAGAAAAACCATGAAAATGAGGACTAACAGCTTTGTAAAAGAGGTGCAAAAACACTGAAGAAAAATACAGGTAGTTTTAAAAGAAGAAATCAAAGCTATCAATGAACAAAAGCTAATATGAACAATGCTCAAAACCATTATTGATTAGAGAAATGCACATTAAAACAACTCTGAAATACCACTTCAAACCTATCAGAAATGACAAATGCTGGAGGGGATGAAGGAAAAGAGGTACATTAATAAACTGCCAGAGGTACATTAATAAACTGGTCTAATCATTCTGAAAAACAATTAGGAACTAAAATATGCCCAAAGGTATGTGCATACCCTTTGATCCAGCAAAACCACGACTAGGTCTGTGCCCCCAAAGAGACCAAAGCAAAAACAAAAGGATCTATAAATACAAACATATTTGTAGCAGTTCTTTTTTGTGGCAAAGAATAATATTGTTCTATGAGACATGGTGAAGGGCATGGTTTCAGAAAAAAGAATAACTAGACATATATGAACTGATGTAGAGTGAAGTAAGTAGAGAGATCATTGCACAGAATGACATCAGTGTTTTAATGATGATCAACAGTGAAAGACATGGCTATTCTAATCAATACAATGATCCAAGAATATCCCAAAATATTTATAATGAAATAATGCTGTCTTCCTCCAGAGAAAGAATTGATAAACTCTGAAGAATAATCTTCTCTGGGTTTTGTTGTGATATAGCTAATATGGAAATATATTTTGCAATATTTCATATGTATGCATACATTTCATAGTATTTCATATTTGATATAATTTTGTTTGCCTTCTCAGTGGGTGAGGGAGGGGTGGGGGGGAAGGATAAAATTTGGACTCAAAATTTAAAAAGAAAACAATGTCAAAAATAAGAAAAATTTTTTCAAAAAAGTAGCCAGGGCCAGAAAAAATTTGTTGATGGTACATCAATATGATATTTTAAAGATTTTTCTAATCTTTAGCAAAACTAATACAGCATAGCAGGAACAATAATTATGCAATATACTTCTCACAGCTCTCTGTTTTATTTCATCCACCTAAAAAACATTATTCTGAGGAGGGGTCCATAGGTTTCACTTGATTGCTGAAAGAGTCTTTGTCACAAGAAAAGGTTAAGAACTCTTAGACTAGATGATATTTAATGTCCCTTCCAGCTCTATGACCCTAAGATGCCAAAAACAGTAGGATGTAGAGCTGCCTTATTCTCAGATGACAGAAGGTAATCAACCTAATTTGTCATAATATTCATTCAGATTACCATGTGGACATATATTTTTTTTCCTTTTGGGATGCATATTATTTCCTTCAAATCAGATGATGAAATCACAGGAGAGGGAAGGCAAGAGAGAAAAAAAATAGAAATGTGTTGACAAAAACTACGCCCAGTCTACAAAGTCCAATCCAAACCCAGTTACCTCTTTATGAAATGAAAAGAGTTCTTTTTTTTGGAGGGCAGAAGGCAAAGCAAGGCTGAAGTGATTTGCCCAAGTTCACATAGCTAGTAAATGTGTCAAATGTCTGAGGTCAGATTTGAGTTCAGGTCATCCTGACTACAGGGTCAGTGTTCTATTCACTGTGCCACCTAGCTGTCCCTAAAAAGAGTTCTTTATGATGAAATTAAATTGCTGCCATTGACTGGCAGAAAATTGGCCACACATCTGGTGGGCTTTAGAAAGCTTAACTGATCAGATACAGAGATAGATGGGGTAGGAAGCAACCTTGTAGAGTGTGACTCTTGTTTTTCTACCAAAAGGCAACAAGGGAGAGGGAAATTTCTCTCTCCCCCCTTCACCCATTGACTATAGTGTCTTCTAGCAGAACTACCCTTACAATAAAAGTTAACACATCTAGTAAGTTAGAAAGAAGTCATTGAAAGGAATATTTAGAGCAGGAAGCAGCTTCAAGGAATATAACCCTTGGTGGCAGAGGTAAGAGACAGCCATGGTTTCAAAGGAGAATTATTCCTAGCATTTGGGACTTTCGTCTAGGGAGCTCAGCTGAGTAATCTACTTAGCAGAGATACTGACTAAGAGAATAATATAAAAACGCCTCCAGAAGAAAAGAGTCCAAAGGTACCAGTAGAGTTAAAGATTTGAATGACCTGACTACATGTTTTCCCTACATGTCTGCTTCAGTACTTAGGTACTTTAAATTTATGTCCACTCTTCCTACAAATTTTGTTTGTATTTGTGGGAGAGCATGCCCTATGTTTATGAAGGAAATGTTGTGTGACTACTGTTCTTACTATGTGGTCTTACTTTTGCTAAAGCAAAGGCTGAAAGCCTTTGCTTTCACCTAATGGCTTCTACTGGCTAATTACTAAAGGTAGGCATACTGATGGGGGCTTTGAACCTTTGAGGGTGGCTAACCTCATGGACTCCATCAAGCATAAATTAAGAGGCAAGTAGTCCTTGAAGAGGATACTATACTTTTAAAATTCCTTCCTCTTGCTTTGCCAGCATTTTTATCACTTAAGGACTCCTCAGTATAAGAGTTCAATTGCCTGTTCAGAGTACTGGTGCTGAGTAGGAATGGGAGTACATCTATTGATAAACTGATCAATTCAGTTTGCAAATTATTTCAACAGAGTGGGGACTTGAGGTGACATCTAACTTGTAGGAAAGTTTCTAGCTCTCCCCAAAGTACACTTACTGTGAGACTACTGCAGTCATTCAAACTGGCCCAGATGTGACTAACTGAACAGAGGCTCAGAGACCCTTTCAAGTGAAGGAAGATTTCAAGGTCTATTATGGCCAATTAAAAAAACAAGAGAAGGATGGATGAGAACCTGGATCAATGATGTCATCAGGTCTTCTAAGACCAATTAGAGGAGTCAGTTAATTTTCACTTTGATTTTGTCAGAGGGCTTGGGTCTTCTGAGACATTCACTCCTATCTTTACTCTTCTCTCATTATCATCTATACCAGGCAGTGATCCAATTCCATGTCAGAGAGCACATAAAGCATTCTGGGTATTTGGTATCACTAGGTTGCAACACAATATCATGCACATTTTTGTGCTAAGAACTCCTCTGAGAATAGATCATTTTATGATGGCCAGCATATCATGAATATATACTACTTACCCACTATGTGCAGGGACCTATGGCAGAAATTGAAAGATGATGAATATGCCACATTTATTGTACTCAAGAAACTCAAACTTTAGATGTCACTTTTCTCAAATTCCTCACAACCATGTCTCTATAGGGTCAGTATCATAGCATCTCCTAGTTGGAATGTACTTTGAGTTCATGTAGTCTAACCTATTCCTGACCAAGAATTTCTACACATCTTCCACAAGTGTTTTTAGTTTTTACTTGAAAACCTCCAGTAAAGAGCCCCCAACCTCGTGAAGTAATCCATTCCACGGCTTCATCCAAATCTAATTGCTAAGACTTTTCCCTTAAATCTAAATTTGTTTCACTTTAAATTCTACCCACTACTCCTTGATCTACCCTTTAAGGTCAAGCAGGGTAAGCCTAATATTCCATTTTACAATCCTTCATATATTTGAGTATAATTTTCATTTCCTCCAGACTAAACAACCTCACTTCCTTCCATTGATTCTTATTAGGGGAAACTGGGTCTGTAAAATATGTGCCCAGAATCATGTTTATTTCAAATGAGGCATCATTGCTGGTTGAGTCCTTATCTCTACTCCTGTTAGTGCTAATGGTCTTTTTTCTATCCTCTGGATGTCATTGCTGGGTTGACTACAGAATCATTAGGAACTCAATTCCCAAACTCTGAGATTCCTGGATGCTAGACTCCAAGATGTCCAGATGGCCAAATGTCCAGACAATCATTCTCCCAACATTTCAAAACTCAAAAGGTCAAAGTCTCTGATCTCTTTACTTAAAAGAACAAATGCCAAGTCAAAGAGACACAGAATCAAGGCCCATAATCACATGACTCCTACATGTTGGACTTTGGAGAGAGAAAGACCTAAGGTCTGTTCCCTTACTGCACTGAGGCTCAGTGGATGCTGCCAACGACGGAGTCAATAAAAGAGCAGATTCAACCAAAGACTTAGGCCTTTTGACCCCAGGTCTAAATCAACAACTGGAAACCATCAAAGAGGACATGCAGTTGGAAGAGCAAAACTAGTCACAGAATGCTCAAGCATGCTCCAAAACCTCTCCAAGATACTTGAGCCTTACACTCCCATGATTGCCAGAAGCAGGCTGCTCAGTCTTCACACTGATGTTCTCATCAGTCAAGCACTGATATGTTACATATGTATATATGCCTTTCCTATCCCATTAAATATACTGAGTAGCACAGAATCAAGTATAATGCAGGGAAACCCCACTAAGAACTCTGTACAAAGATGTACAGTCAGAATCCTGTTTGGGGTCTGACTGATTCACCAACCTTGAATCCCCCAAGTATACTATAAATTAAACCACATCTTTCCGTCTTATACAAAAGGAAAATATGATATTTTGTCAAATGTTTTACTAAAACTCTTGGTATATAGAATGCTCTCTTGATACAGCAGTCTAATTACCCTCGCAAAATCTAACTACCCTTTCAAAAAAGCAAATGAGGGTAATTTGCTGTGACCTATTTATTAGTTGTTTGTTGTTGTTAATAATACTAATATAATGCTTTACAAAGTGTTTTACAAATACAATCTCATTTGATTCCTACAACTCTACAGAGGTAGGTGCTGTTATCTCCATTGAAGAAATTAAGGCAAATAGAGGTTGTGATTTCTCCAACGTCAGATAGCAAGTAACATCTGAGACTGGATTTGAATTCATATCTTCCTGATTATATGTCTAGCACTCTATTCACTGTGCCTTCTAGCTGCCTTGTTTCTTCTGATGAAGTGATACAGACTTTTAGCGATTATCACATCTCTAAATTGCTCAACAACCATGCCTTTAACAATGTTGTTGTCATTGAGTATTTTCAACTCTTTGTTACCCCATTTACAGTTTTCTTGGCAAAGACACTGGGGTGGTTTGCTTTTTCTTTCTCCAGATCATTGTACAGATGAGGAAACTGAGGCAAACAGGGTTGAGACTTACACAGGGTAGGTCATATAGCTAATAATTGCCTGAGGCCAGATTTAGACTAAGGAAAATGTCTTCCTGACTCTACTGTGCCACTCAGCTGCCCCATGTACACCTTAACTGTCCCCACCTTTAATTCTATGGTCCAGAAATTTTCTAGGAAACAAATTCAGATTGACTAGCCTATATTTTTCTTTTTCTTTTTTTAAAAATAAATTGTATGTTTGTTTTTAGTTTACAACATTCATGTCCACAAGATTTTGAGGTACAGATTTTCTCCCCATCTGTTCCCTACCCACAACCCCAAAATAGTGATCGCATTGATTACCATTCCCCCAATCTGCTCTCTCCTATGTCTTCCCCTAACCCCACTCCGACTTTCCAGTATGTCAAGATGGATCATCAAATCCCAGTGCCTGTATAACTTATTTCTCAGTTGCATGTAAAAATAAAAATAATAATAATAATTTTTTAAGCAATTGATTTTAAAACTTTGAATTCCAGATTCTTTCCCTTCTTCCTTTGTCACTCACCCTTACTGAAAAGATAAGCAATTCATTATAGGCTGTACATATATATATAGTGAAAGACTGATTATATTTCCCACCATCCTACCCTGCCCTGCTCTTGCTCTATTTTCTACTTTGACCCTGTCCCTTCAAAAGTGTGTGTTTCTAACCACCCTTCCCCCCAATAGGCCCTCCCTTCTATCATTCCCCTTCTTATCCCCTTCCCCCCTACTTTCCTGTAGGGTAAGATACCCAATTTAGTGTGTATGTTATTCCCTGCTTAAGCCAAATTCAATGAGAGTAAAGTTGACCCATTCCCTTTTACCTTCCTGTTCTTCCCCTCCATTGTAACAATTATCCCTAGCCTCTTCTATATGAGATGATTAACCCCATTCTGTCTCTCCCTGTCTCCTTTCTTTTTTTTCTCAGCCAAAGAAAAACAAAATTTTTTAATAGTTCATTAAAAGTTTGCCATATGGGGTAGACTCTTAGAGAGCCTCAGTATCTGTGATGCTTGCATTAGGCAAGCGGGCCAAAGCAAGTCTGACAGAGTAAGTCAGAATGATTTAATTCTATGGTGTTCTCCCCTGTCTCCTTTCATTATATTCCTCTCTCACCTCTTAATTTTATTTTTTAAATATCATCCCTTCCTATTCAATTGATCCTGTACCCTCTGTCTGTGTATGCCTGTACACATATATACCCACACTCACATATGAATTCATACACATATATATCCTCCTATATAGACATATATATGTATGTATACATACATACATACACACATATATATATATACATTTATATTCCCTTTAACTATACTCACACTGAGAAAAGTTTCATGAGTTACAATTATTGTTTTTCCATGAAGAAATATGAATAGTTCAATTTTGATAAGTTCCTTATGATTTCTTTTCCCTGTTTGCCTTCTCATGCTTCTCTTGCTTCTTGTATTTGAATGTCAAATTTTGTATTCAATTCTGTTGTTTGTTTCATCAAAAAACGTTTGAAAGTCCTCAGTTACATTGAATGGCCATATTTTCCCCAGAGACATTATACTCAATTTTGCTGGGGAGGTGATTCTTGGTTTTAATCCTAGCTCCTTTGACCTCTGGAATATCATATTCCAAGCCCTTTGATCCGTCAGTGTAGAAGTTGCTAGGTCTTGTGTTATCCTGATTGTGTATCCACAATATTCAAATTATGTCATCTTGGCTGCTTGTAATATTTTCTCCTTTATCTTGGAACTCCAAAACCTGGCTATAATAGTCCTAGGAGTTTTCTTTTTGAGATCTTTTTCAAAAGGTGATCGATAAATTCTTTCAATTTCTATTTTGCCCTCTGGTTCTAAAATAACAATGCAATTTTCCTTGAGAAGTTCTTGAAGAATGATTTCTAGGTTCTTTTTATGATCATGCTTTGAGGTAGTCCAATAATTTTTAAATTGTCCCTACTGGATCTATTTTCCAGGTCAGTGGTCTTTCCAATGAGATATTTCACATTGCCTTCTATTTTTTCATTTGTTTGAATCTGTTCAATAGTATCTTGATTTCTCATAAAGGCATTCACTTCCATTTATTTCAATTTAATTCTGAAGGAATTATTCTCTCCAGCGAGCTTTTGAAATTCTTTTTCCATCTGGCAAATTCAGCTTTTTAAGGCATTCTTCTCCTCTTTGGCTTTGCAGGCCTCTTTTGCCATTTGAGTTCATCTATTTTTTCAGGTGTTATTTTCTTCAGTCAGGTTGTTTACTCTCTTTTCATGATTTTCTTGCATCGTTCTCATTTCTCTTCCCAATTTTTCTTCCACTTCTCTTACTTGATTTTCAAAATCCTTCCTGAGATCCTCCATGGCCTGTAACCAATTCATATTTTTCTTGGAAGCTTTTGATGTAGGAGTTCTGACTTTGTTGTCTTCCTCCTGTTCCATGCTTTGATCCTTTTTGTCCCCCAA
>JAQQSW010004380.1:0-14453 GCA_028646575.1 Pseudocheirus occidentalis
AATAATAATAATGATAATAATAATAATATATGTATATATATGCATATGTATTTTTATCATTTGATTTTAGAACTTTTAGTTCTAGATTCTTTCCCTTCCTCCCTTGTCACCCACCCCCATTAGAGAGACAAGCAATTCAATACAGGCTGGACATGTATAGTTATGCAGAACATCTCCACAATGGACATATTGTGTAAGACTGACTATATTTCCCTCCTTCCTATTCAGCCTCCCACTTGTTCTACTCTCTACTTTGTCCCTGTCCCTTTACAGAAGTGAGTGTTTCTAACAACCCTTCCCCCCACCCTCCTCTCCCTTCTGTCATCTCACCTTTCATCCCTGCCCCCCCTACTCTCCTGTGTGGCAAGATACCCAGTTTAGAGTTTATGTCATTCCTTCCCTAAGCCAAATTCAATGGGAGTAAGGTTAACCCATTCCCTTTTCTTTTCCTGTTCTTCCCCTCCATTGTGACAGTTATCCCTTGCCTCTTCTATATGAAAGGATGAACCACATTTTGTCTTTCCCTGTCTCCTCTCCTTCCATTGCTCTCCCACCTCTCAATTTCACCTTTTGAAATATTATCCCTTGCTATTCAATCAATCCTGTGCCCTCTGTCTATGTACACATATATACACATACTCACATATGTATTCATATGCATATATACCCTCCTATATAGACATATATGAATGCATACACACAGAGACATAGACACACACATACACACATTTATATTCCCTTCAACTGAGAAAAGTTTCATAAGTTACAATTATCATTTTTCCATGTTGGCATGTAAATAAACTTTGATAAGTTCCTTATGAATTCTTGTCCTTGTTTGCCTTCTCCTGCTTTTGTATTTGAATGTCAAATTTTCTATTCACTTCTGGTTTTTCAGCAAGAATGCTTGGAAGTCCTGAACCTCATTGAATGACCATATTTTCCCCTGGGGAAGTTTAGAAGCATCTCACTGATGCTCTCAGACATGGTTCATGGCATCTCTGTCACGCCCTGAGCTCAGAATGCTGAAGCATCCTCATCGGCCATGGTGCTAAAGGGGCTCTTCTTGGAAAGGTTGACTCATGTTCTTCAGATCCCTTATTTCTGGTGAACACACTTTAAAAGTGCTCCCAGGGGGCCTGATGGGGCCAGACCCAGGATGCCCTTGTGGTTAGAAACAATAATAATTGTTTGACAAGGTTGGTAGAGCCTTTTTTATGTTCCAGGCACTGTGCTGAGGGCATTACCATCATTGTCTCCTGTGCATCTTACAACAACCTCAGGAGGAAAGTGCTATTATCACCTCCATTTTATTTATAGTTTTTCTCAGGATCCAGCATAATTGTTTTTAAAATAATATTAAGTTTTTTTTCCAATGACCCTTTTGTTAAAATAAAAGCAAAAAACATTGGTTGGTCATAGAGAACCAAGTGAAATAACCCATATAAAATGCTTTGAAAACCCTAATATAAGAAGTTTTGGTCATAATAGCATAGATTTAAATAAAGATGAGTCTCTCAAATAACATTCATAGTCTAAACTACTTATAGCCATTATCTTTGTGGTGGCAAAGAACTAGAAATGGAGGGGATGCCTGTCCGTTGGGGAATGACTAGACAAGTTGTGGTATATGATCGTGTGCTCTAAGAAAGGAGGAGCTCAATGATCTTAGAAAAACGTGGCTAGACTTGCATGAAATAATGAAGAGTGAAATGAGCAGAACCAGGAGAACAGTGTGCAGTAACAGCGATGTTGTTAGAAGGAAAACTCTGAATGAGTGAGCTGTTCCGGATGTTATAAATACTCAAATCAGTGAAGAAGGACCTATGATAGAAGATGCTCTCCACCTCCAGAGAGAGAACTGACAAACAGAAATGGCATAGTATGATTTTATGTACATGAATACATACATACATACATACAGTAGCTTTCTCTAGTGGGGATGGGGGAGAAAGGAGAGATAGAAATGTCTCAGAACTTAAAATGTAACAAAAGTCAATTTAGTTTGAAAATAAGTGGATTTTTACTTTAGGTTTACTGTGGATCTGCTCTGTGCCAGGCATTGTGATTGATGTTGGGCTTACAAATCTAAAGGGTGAAATGGTTCCCACCTTCAAGGTGAGACTTCAGGTGCCATCTTGTCTAACCATTTCATTTTTTTTGATGAAGAAAGTAGAACCCAGTGAGGTCAAGTGCTTCAGTCAAAGTCACACAGGTCTTTAGAGTCGGAGATGAGAGGCAAAGCCAGGTCCTCTGAGTCCCCATGGACAGCTCTTTCTATGGCCCCATGCTGGAGCTGGCTTTAGTGCTCACTAGTCACGTGATCTTGAGCCAATAAGCCCCCTAGAAGCCAAGAGTCAGCAGGACCCTCTGATCTGCTCTGGTCCAACCACTAACCCTACAGAAAGAACGCTTCTCTGCAGGTGTCCCCAACTGGTTTCCTCATAACCAGTGGGCTTGCAGGTGCCTGGGTTTTGCTTCCCCCACACTATTTCATTTATAAAAGGTTCTTTCTCCTTTTGTTTACTCTTGAGTATTATAACCATGTGACATTGATATCCTTGGAGCCACCTTTGGTCATGAAGCATCCCTCTGGCCCTTTGGAGCAAAGCAGCACCTTCTTTGCTGCACCTTCTTCGATACCTTCCATCTCTTAACTTCACACCTTGGCCCACCATGCTTGAAATGAGCTGCCTCCCCACTTCTCCCTCCTGGGATCCCTTTCTGCCTTCACAGCTTGACCAGATGCCATGGCCTCTCCCATTGTAAGTACCCCCTTCTTCTCCCTCATTCATTTGCAGGAGAACTCCTCATATATCTCATATACACGCCATGTTTTAATAACAATAATATTAACAAGAAAAATGGATAACATTTATATAGGATTTTGAGGTGTGCCAAGTGCTATACACACATACACAGATGTGTGTACACATTATTTATGTAATATAAACATTATATATCTATACATGTGTAATTTTGTTCTTCTATTCTCACAACAGGTACTTTATTCTCTGTCGTGGACATAATGAGTTTAAGTTGTCTGATGGACATGCAGGTCAAGATGTCTGAAAGGCTCTTGGAGATACATGACTGGAGCTTGTCAGAAAGACCGGGACAGAAAAGGTAGATCTGAGAATCGGCAGGACAGAGATGGTCATTCCATCCATGGAAGTCAATGAGATCCCCAAGTGAGGGATCATGGCAGGAGAAAAGTCAAGCGCTCAGGATGAAGTCTGTGGGATGGATACCTCTGGTTAGAGGGCAGGATCTGCAGGAAGATCCAGCCAAGGAGACAAAAAAGGAGTGATTAGAGAGGGAGGAGAACCAGGAAGCCGCCTTCTGCCAGAGGTCTTCCCAGGTCTCCACAGTGAAACCCCTCCAGCTCAAACTCTCCTTTTCAAACCCTTTGCATAGATTTGCATTTATCCTCCTTATACTTATCCATTATACACTTATATGCAGCCATATCATCTCCTCCGTCAGAACATAAACTCCTTGTAAGTGGGGATTGTTTAAGTCAGACAACAAGGATTTGGTAAGCACCTACTATGTGCCAGATGTTGTTAAGCCCAGGCAACAGAAGAACAGAACAAAAGTAACTCTTTCCCTCAATGAACTTACATCTCAAGGGATGTACATGCAAGAAACCCATTGAAAGATTTAAAAGAAACTTGAACAGGAAGTCGTCTCTTTTGCAGTCAGGGCCAAAGGAAATTAGTTTTTTTGGTTTGTTTTAGTTTAGTTTTTCTTTGAGGAGAAAAAGAAGGCGGGAACATCTGAATGCAATAGGAAGCCAAAAAAGAGATGAATGAAATGTTGGGTGAACAGTAAATACTCAGAGCCAGTATTTGAGCCCAGGTCATTGTGACGCAAAGCCCAGCACCAGCCAGGAAAGTGATTCCTTTTGAGGAGAAAGCTGGTCCCAGGACCAAGATGGCGCACGTTAATGGCACAACCCTGGACAAGTCACTAGAGGTGCACCAGGCAGCTTGAAGGTCACTAAAGAGACACAAACCTGCATTGGGAGGGGAGCTTTCTCCCTAAGGAGGTGACTGGATTAGTGAAGTCTTCCCCCATCCCATTTCCTATCCCTGCAGGGAACAGCTGAGAACTGAAATCAAGATAGGCTAAGGAGGATGGGGGGAGCAGTAGGGGAGCAGAGCAATGGGGATATTGTCAGAGAGAGGCCTTGCCTCTGACCTGCGTTTTAAATGAACCAAGACACTCTGTGATATGGAGGTGAAGAAAGTGCGGTAAGTATGGGGGACACCTTGGAGACACCGTCCCTCTACCCTGGTAGCAGACATAGTCCCCTTAAGGAAGCCACCTTCAGCCCCAGAGCCCAGACTCACACCGGGATAACTGGGAAGCATTCTGGGAACTCACAGCTTAGCAAAGCCCTTACATGGCCATGGGATGATTGAGAGAAGTGTGTGTGTGTGTGTGTGTGTGTGTGTGTGTGTGTACATGAGTATGTGTGCTTGGATATCCATGTGTGTGTTCAAATACACAAGGAGCCGCATTTAAAATCTGAGGGAGGAAGCAGTAGCCAGTGCCAGTAGAAGGCCCACATTCAGGAAGGAGGGACACTGTCTCTCCCAGAGTCCCGGTTCCCTCTGTTCTGTCTCCTCCAGTTTTGCATTTTCCATCTCTGATCCATGAAAACTGAGCCGCGGTCCTTCCTTCCAGGGTCCCCATTTGGAACAGAGAGGTCACCTCCATCTGGACAGGTGTCTGCTAACATAAACTCCTTGTAAGTAGGGATTGTTCTTGGACAAGCGGTTTAAGGGAGAAACCAGAAACCCCAGAGACATCTGCCCCAAGAGTAGCGCAGGCTTGGGTCAAGGCTGTTCTGGGTGCCACTGCTGGAGTGATCTTTTTTGCCTGCTTGCCTTAGGAAGCGCCTGATCCGTGCGCAGGTACCTCGTGCCCTAGTTCAGAAGGTCTGCTCGGTCTGCGTGGATGCCGGAGGCCACGTGGGTGTGAGAGGGGAGCACTTTGACAGAGCCTGAATTCTGCTTTATGAGTGAAGCCCCCCTACATTGTGTGAGGATGCCCATGGGTCATGACCAGAGGTAACAGAGGGACCAGGGAGTGACTCTGTGGCTTCGACAGCGAACTAGACAGTGTGGGCCCCTCGGGTGTCCCTGGGCCATCTCTGTGGCTTCCCGCATCCAAGGGTCAACAGAGTCTAGGGGAAACAGCCAGAGGGGCCAGTGAGCACTGGGGGCTAGCGGGGCTGTCCCGAGCCGCTGGGCAAGGGGCACAGGGCTGGAGATGGGCGCTGTTTCGTTCTCGTTCTCGCGGGTGGTAGGTAGCCTGTCATGGGCCGCTAACAGAACAGGATAAGCATCTCTGTACAAACTTGACATGTATAAATCGATTACATAAGTGGGCAGTGGTGGTCCTTTCAAGTGTGCGACTTTTGTGGCAGCTTTACAGTCAAATTACCAGCAGCAGTTTACAATTAAGGGAAGTAATAACGACTGAATGTGCTTTCATCTGCACACGCAATTCCAATGAGCGGCATGCTTTAATAGGATTGTGAAAAAATCTTCGTTTGACCCATGCAAAAAAGTAAACATTCTTGTTCTGGATACTATATCATTATCACAACAAAGAGAAACTCCTGAAATCCGATGATTCAAACATCTGGAGAATGTTAATCACTTCAAAATGACGGATGTTTTTTATTTCTGCTCTTGACAGACACACTCCTTTTATAGATAGATGATTATTTACATAAATTACATCATCAATGTGAAAAAATCAGAATAACTTCAAAGGATAAAACGCTTAATTAAAAAGGGACTTGAATTTCTATTTCTTCTCTTCCCCACCCCCAGTATTTTTAAGAAAGGACAAGAAAACTACCTTTTCCGGAGGAATCCTATTGTCAGTTTATAAATCTGGAGACGCTGAGCTTTCCAGGCTCTGCCTACACATGTTGATCAGTCAGTCTCCTTTCAGCATAAATTAGAGGTTATGGATTTACACCTTGAAATCCCCTTAATTGCTTCATTTCACTTGCTCATAGTAATCTTAGTCTGCCCTGGTAGCCCCGATGCCTCGATAAATGCCGGTAAATTGAAAGGATACAGGTTGTAAGTGACTGGCAGGAGGAGGGGTCACACACACACTTCTGGGCTAGCTTCCTCTAATTAACCTTTGTCTGCATGGGGAAAAAACCAAACCCTGAAAGCTGACCAGCTGAACGAGGCTAATAGGTTAGGAGATTCCGTTTCATGTAACCCCTGGGGCAGGAGGGAGGGAGTCAAACCGAAAGAGCCCTAGTGAAGGGACTGCGAAATCTCTCCCAAGCCCCCTGCTTCCTCCAGTCCTTCGGCTCCAAGGGTCTGGGAGACTGCATTGCTTCAGGCCAGCCCCTGACTGGTGGCGTGCTGCCTGACGCTGGCTGCTAGACCCAGGCCAATTGGGCCGATCTGCTGCAATTTCCTCCTACACTCGGAGCTGCTCCGCAGTCTGACCTTGGCCAATTTGTCTTCGTTTCTGGAAGAAATGTCACCCAAAAGGAAGCTATTAAGTCAAGAAGGTAATTCTGCCACAGCGGTCCACTGCATAAACAGGACTTGACCTCAGGTAATTTATGGCTGGGCCCTAACAAAGAGACCTAAGAGACTGGAGAGGGAGCTGAGTCTGGGTCCAAATCTGCCGGCTGCAGGGGCCTTGCAGGCAGGACCCCTGGGGCTTCTCAGGAGCTGGGGGCAAAGGCAAAAAAAAAAAAAAACGGAGGAAGATGTATTTGTTAATGGAAAAAGAAAGTGAAATGGGGAGGGGAGGGGTGGGAGAGAAAATGGGGGCTGAATTATTCAGAACAGGAGAGAGTGCATTATCAACAAAAAGCCCTAGCTCTGTCCAGGGTTCTAATAACCTTTTGGACCAGGTGACCCTCTTTAAAGAATCTCTAATGATGTATGTTGTATGTCATTGACTGTCTTTGTGTCCTAGGGATCAAGCACAAGGCTCTGCCAAGTGCCCAGTGCTGGATGTAGAGGCAGGAAGACCTGAGTTCAAATCTAACCTTGGGGACTAACTAGCTTTGTGACCCTGGACAAGTCACTTAACTGCCATCTGCCTCAGTTTACAGGTGAGGACCTGTAAATGGGGAATGATGACAGTACCTCTCAGGAATCACATCTGAGGGTTGCCTTAACGCACCACATAAATGCTGGTCCTTATTGTAGAAGCCATCTTCTCAGGACCCAGAAGTCCCTTGAACAAGGAGGTGACCACCTTCTCTGGGCAGCTCTGAGTTTCAGGGAAGGACAAAGGTTTGCAGAAGCTGCGTGAGTCATTCCCGGCTCCCCCAGCCCCAGGGGAGCAGAGGCTGGACCGAAGCCAGCTCAGTTCCCGACTTCACACTCCCTCACCTCTCAGCATCATTGTGGCGCTTTAACCACTACCTAATGATCATTGAAACAGGAGCCTGATTAATGTTTATTGGATGGAACCGCACCGATATTTGTGAAGTCCCCACTATGCTCAAAGTGCTGGGGACACAGACAAAAACGAGCCTGAGAGAAATGCTCTTTTCGTCTTCTGACCACATTAAAATTGTCAGAGTTACTGTCTCAGGGAGGAAGGGAGGGGTAGAATTTGGAACTCAAAACTTCAAAAAAAAACGTCAAAAATTGTTTTGAGATGTATTTGGAGAAATACGTGTGTATGTATAGATATGTATATATGTGTATGTGTGTATGCATCTGTATATGTCACATATATGAAGTTGACAGAAGAACAAGTTCAGATCTTCCTGCGTGGGAGCGGCTAGGGATGTCCTGGGAGCTATTAAGGCAGCCTGGGTCAGCAGAAAGTCTGCCGGACTGGGGTCAGAGGAGATTTTTCCACCACAGAGCCAGGTCAAGGTCCCCTCTGTGACCTTGGGCCATCCCTAACCCACCTGGACCTCAGCTCCTCATCTATAAAATGAAGGCACTAGAGCCCCTTCCAGCCCTGCATCTAGGACCTTCTGTCTAGGGAGCCTCTGGCCCTGATTCCCCATTATCATTTTCCTGCCTCCACACACTACTTTGCATTTGCCTGTCTGTATACACCCTGTTGTTCAGTGGTGTCTGACACTTTGTGAGTTTTCTGGGCAGAGACACTGGAGTGGTTTGGCCATTTCCTTCTCCAACTCATTTTACAGATGAGGGAACTGAGGCAAACAGGGTTCAGTGACTTGCCCAGGGTCACACAGCTAGTGAATGTCTCAAGGCAGATTTGAACTCAGGCCTTTCCTGACTCCAGGATTAGCCCGCTGCTGCACCTCTTAGCTGTGCTGTCTGTGCACAAAGTGTTTTCCAAAGTACTTACCTTGGAATGGTCCTGTCTTTGTCTTTGTATCTTCAGCATCCAGCTTAATAACACTTGTTGATTGGAACAGAATGGGATTTTCTGAAGGCGGCCAATGGGACTGCTTCCCAGTCTTCATTTGTTTCCTGACTTTCTCCTGCCTCCTCCTACAAAGTAAGCAGGACTTATTTCTGAGTTGAACAATAAAACCCTGCTTGGCTCCCTGGAATGAGTTTCTTTTTCTCTGCCTCGAAGAGGAGCCCACCTCACAGACCCTGAGCAGTTTCTGTGGCCCCGAAGAAGCCCCTTCCAGACACCACATCCACGGCCTCCTTGTCAGAGCAGGGGAAGGAAGCATCTCCACCTGCCATTGACTGCTGCCGCCCTCATCTGCTTTCAGAAGGTTCTTCAGAAAGCCTCAGGTGGTCCATAATCACTCTCTGCTCAATTGGCTTCCTACCCGGAAGGCTTGTCTTTTAGGGAGGAAGAAAGTCACCCACAACACCATTATGTTCAACCTATTTTGGGAAGAGAATGATTTTGTCACAGTGGAGAACTCAAGTTGGGAAAACTTTCTCCTCATCTATGACTCACCTCTAATTCATCAGCTTAGAAAAGGGACAGGGGTTCAGAGTTAATGACTCCTTAGCACTAGTTGAGTGCAGTGTGGACCAAGCCTTCCTTATCCTAAGCCTGCTCTCCCATCACTCCGGTGATGCTCCCTACCCAACTGTTACTGCCCAGGACTTCTTCTGTAAGAACCACTCACCCCAAAGTCATACCCTTTGCTTGAAGATCTTCCCTAAGAGAGCTCTCACGGCTTCCCAGGGGAATCCAGTCCACCTTGGAAGAGCTCAGACTAGAAGGAATTGTATTCTCCCCAGAGCCTGAACTCCCCCTTGGAAATGACTCACTTCCCTCTCCCCATTCTCCAATGCCCATCTCCACAGCTGGCCCAGTAAGCCTGCTCCCTCTTCTTGATGTCAGCCCTACTGGTCCTTGAAGAAAGCTGCTATGGCCATTGTCTCTTCTCCAGGACATACTCTTTCAGTCAGTCCCCTTTGAGGTCGCAATAGCCTGGCTTCTGACCTCCTGGGGGCTCTTGGCCCTTGTGTGTCTACTGTTGATTTATCAACGTCCTTCCTCAATGTTGTGCCTGGATTTTGATGACGAGGATGACAATGAGCTTTCACATTGCACCATAAGCTTTGTAAAGTGGGTCACCAATGTCATCTCTGAATGAATCCTGAGGCTCTGGTCTGACCAGGGCAGAGCACTGTGGGACTGATGCCTCCTCAGGCTCAGACTCGCCCCTGATGGCTGGGGCTGCCTCAGAAGGGCTCTGTCAAGCTCAGGGTCTCCTCCCTTCCAAATATATGATTCTATGATCCAAGGAAGGTGAGAAGACTGATCCAGAACCTCCAGGTGGTTCTTCCCAGGCTAACTATTCCATGTGAATACTGGAAGAGAGACAGAGAGACAGAGACAGAGAGACAGAGAGAGAGAGAGACAGAGAAAGAGAGAGAGAGAGAGAGAGAGAGAGAGAGAGAGAGAGAGAGAGAGAGAGAGAGAGAAAGGCTAATATTTATTGATGCAAGGTAGGTATGACTGAATATAGGGGCGGCATTATCTCACTCCCTTTCCCAAAGAGCCATGAGGATGGATGGGATCACATCTGCAGGCCACTATAGACGTGCTACAAAGTGACCATCTTTGGTTCATTAGGGATGAAATTTCCCCTTTCCTTTGCCAAGATGAGTCTTCCTCTGCCCTCTCCCTCCTTGCCTTCAACACCCACCCCCACCTTTCCAAGGTCCAGGCTCTCCTCTCCCTGGGTTGGGAAGAACAGGTGGGGGTGCAGGAGGGGAGAGGGCACTGCTCCCAGGGAAGCCCCCGACTTCTTCTCCCTGGAGCCCCCAGGACCTTCCGCACATCCTGGAGGCCGGCTGGCTTCCTTGAACCAGGTTCAGGAGGGAGCTCCAAGCTGTGCGCCTCAGAGACCACCCACATCCAGCAGAAGGCCTGCTAGTGCTGAAAACTTGTCAGCTGGAGCCTGCACAGGGGCTGCTGGGTTCGATTTTAATTCCAGGAACATTTTCCTAAATTTCTGAACAGAACCTGGACCTGGTGATGACAGTGAGAGACCAGAAGTTACCATTTATGGAGTCGTTTCCTGAAGCTTCCATTAAACTTTGTCTTCAGGGTGATGTTTTTGCAGCCTTGAGCTTTCTGTTACCTCAGTTTGTCCAGTCTAGGAAATGGGACCAGTTCAACAGAAGAAAGGCCAGAGGCAAACGACCACATGGCATTTGAGTTGATAAAGTGCTTTGAGACCCTAAGAAGAAAGTTCTAAGAACAGATCGGAAGAGGAGATGAGGCATTCCTAGATTGGAAGTGACAGCCAGTATTTAGTGCCAGGGAGTGCAGAGAGGGCTTGGAGAGCAGGAGGCCTTGGGCTCAGGCTAATAGATGGTTTAGTTTTCACCAAGCTATGGGAAAGAACAGAACTTGAGTCTCTAATTCCCCAGTCGGCCGGCTCCTCGGGGAGCCTCTGGCAGTCACAGGTGGACTGAAGCTGAGTTGTAGGAAACGAAGAGGCTGGACCAGATATGACTCGGGATGTCCAGGGTGCCTGGACCACCCGTGGGTAATGGTAACAATGACCCCTATGGAGGGCCAGGCACTCTCCCCAGGGTTTCACAACCATCATCTTTAGCTGGGGAGGGAGAGGGGTGCTGCTACTGTCCTCATGTTACAGAGCAGGACACTGAGGCAAGCACGTCCAGCGCCACACAGCTAGCATGCATCTGAGGCGATCTTCGAATCCAGGTGTCCCGGACTCCAGGCCAGCTGTTCCACCCAGCTGGCTTGTCTCTTGTGATAGCAGCTCTTGCATTAAATTAAATTAAACATTACAAGGGGAAAGGGCAGATTTGGAGTCTTAGGTGTGTTAGGCTCAGGAAGCCACTTGTCACCTCCCCAACCAGTAAAACACTTGTAGTCTTGGGATGTCGCCTTCTGGTTTCTCTCTCAAGACTTCCTGACTTTTCTTGGAAGTGTAGACCTGGGTCAGCTGCTGTGGGACCCTGGGAGTCAGGGTCTTAAAAGCCAGGCCTTAGCTTCCTCATCCACAGATGATAGTCCTGTGAGGTCCCTCGTCCAGTACCCAGATTCCAGGAAATGTCATCCTTCCTTTCCATCTCAGTGGGTTAAGACTCATTATTTAAAATTTCCCAGATATTCTATAGCAAGTTACATACCTTACGAAGGCTAATGACAAAAAAAAAAAGGTCCCCGCATGCACCAAAATATTTAAAGCAGCAGTATGTGTGTGTTTGTGTGTGAGTGTGGGTAAGTGTGCATGTGTATGAGTGTGTATGTGAGTGTGTGTTTGTGAGTGTGTGTGTGCATGCGTGTGTGTGTTCCTTGGAACATGCCCTCCCAGATTCTGATACCGAATGTAATGGAACACTACTGTGCTGTAACAATGAGCCTTTTCCTCCTCAAGGACGTCCCTGAGTCTCTGCCCAGTTCCAGAAGCTCAGGGCTTCAAGCCATCCCCCACATACACTGGCCAGCCATGTTTCTACCTCAAAATTATTTCTGCCTGTGGAAGGGAGAGGGGAACGTGTCACAAACGTGCCAAATCAATAGCAATAACGCCCTCAGCTCTTCATTTCTATTGGTTTTGGAAGGCAGGATGATTGTGTGTGTATGAAAATTGCCCTCTCAATTACAATTTTCTTGGATTAGATTAGATTGGAAAGGGAGCTCTAATCACAAAGAGCCAGCCAGCTTCGTTTCATAAAGAGCTGGCCACCGGACCATCCTTATTTCCTCCTCTGGATGACCCAGTAGGTGGTGGATTTCAGTTGAGTATTTGACAAAATGCCATAAGGACAAAGAGGAAAGATGTGGACAAAATGGTTGTATATTTAGATAGACTCAGAAATGGTTAAATGAGCAGCGCCAAAGAGGTTAGCTATTAGTGGGTCCATGCCAATTTGGAGGGAGGTCTCTACTGGATTTTCCCAGGGATCAATACTTAACCCTGTGCAATTCACAATGTTTATTTGTGACTTGGATTCATACATAAGTCATGAAAACTGTAAAATTCAGAGATGCCTCAAAGCTGAGGATAAGCAGCACCTTTGATGGCAATTTGGGTTGGAAGAGACCTTGGTATGAGAAAACACTAGACTGAACCTAATAAGATGACATTCAAGAGGATTAAGTGCATAGTTCTATATTTGGGTTAAAAAATCAACTTCTCAATTAAAACCAATTGAGAAGTCAGAACTGGGCAACAGTTTATATAAAAAAGATCTGGGGAGACTGGTGGACCTCAAGCTCAGTATAACTCAATGGTGCAGCCTTGGAGTCCAGAAAAGCAAGGAGAGACTTTTCAGAGAAGGCAACGTTGTCCAAAGGAATGGGTGTTGGAGTGGGAGTCCAAGGCCGTTCTCAAACCGGCTTTGCTACTTCCCACCTGTGTGTCTTTGCACAAGGCATTTAACTCCCTGGGCCTCAGTTCCTCATCTAGCAAGTCACGCGGTTGAAGTACGTGACCCATGAGGCCCCTTTCACCTCAGAATCGGTCATCACGTGACAGTGACAGTGCATTTGTACAGGGCTTTAAAGCCGGCCGAGAGCCGCAGATGTTGGGTACGTTTGGCATACAGGAGCCTTGCTGGCTCAATAGGTGGTCCTTACAGGAAGGAGCTGGCCCCTAGCGCACTCAGTCTAGATCAGGCCACACCCTGGATAAGTGTTCTCTTCTGGAGATGAAGTTTTATTCAGGATGTAGAAGAGCTTTGGAGCATCTGAGTGAGCAAGAGCCTGGTGAGCACTGCCTAGGAGAACTGGGTGGAAGCTCTGGGGATGTCTGTTCTAAAAGAGAAAATGCTGGGGGTGAGAGGGACTCAGGGAGGGGGTGAGACGGCCCTTCAAATAGAAAGAATGAGAGGAGGGGGAGAAGAAGGAAGAGCTGCTATTCTATACAGTGCCTTAAGGTTCATGGAGCTTTGCCTGTGTTACCTCATTTGATCCCCACAGTGACCCCAGGAGGCAGGGGCTGTTAGGCAGACAGGACTTGCACAGGGTCCTGAAGGGTAAGTGTCCAAGGCTGGATGTGAGCTCAGGCCTTCCTGCCTCCAGTCTGGGTACCATGTGCATGGTGTCTCGGACTGCCTAAGTGTATGAAAGAGTCTCATGTAAATTAGGGGTTGGGATTCTTCAGCCTGGCCCCGGGGGACAGAACTAGGAACCCTGGGTTGAAGTGACCTTCTAGTTCAAATCCTCTTTTTATTAATAACAAAACTGAGGCCCAAAGAGGAGATAGGACCCTAGGTTTGGAGCTGGAAGAAAACCTACAGGTCACACAGCCCAGGTGCCCCATTGTACAGAAGAGGAAACTGAGACCTAGAGGAGTGTAAGTGACTTATCTTAAGGCAAAACAAAGCGTATCAGACCCAGCATCCAAACCCAGATTCATTTATTCCAAAATTTTTCTCCTGTGCTACACTGCCACCCCCATCCCCAATCATCTCACTTTGATCATCCTGCCTTGGGAGCTCAGAAGGCGGATGGAGCAGTCCCAACAATGAATGGCTTCCCAATAGGCTTTCAGCGCCCCTCCTCAGGGACAGGGGCATCAGGCGTTCTTCCCTCTGCCCTGCTCAGACCGCATGGAGGGCTGTCTATAGTTCTGACAGCCCAGATCAGGGGGGACATCAATAAGCTGGAGAGCCCCCAGACAGAGGAGGGCAACAGGAACAACAAAGGGCCTTAATTCCATGACTTAGGGGTAGCCTTTGAAGAAACAAGGGGAGTTCAGCCTGCAGAAGAGAAAATTTAGGAATGTATTCTGAGAGCCTATCCTTGGAAAAGGGTTTGACTGTTCCGTTGAGCCCCAGGGGAGGTTGCTAAGAGGTGAATTTAGGTTAGACCTTAGAAAACAAAAGAGAATAAAAGCTGAGTTTTCCTGGCTTTGGGAGCTTGTTCAAAAGAGGAGCTCACTGCCTTGGGAGGTAACTAAGGGCTGGCCCTCACTGGAGGGCTTTGAGCAAAGGCTGGATAAGCAGTCATCAGGTGGATGGGTCTCAACAGAGAATCTTTTCTGGGGTGGGCTGGTAGATTAA
>JAQQSW010004381.1:0-14453 GCA_028646575.1 Pseudocheirus occidentalis
CTTTGTTGTCTTCTTGCTATTCCATCTTTTGATCCTTTTTTGTCTCCAAAAAAGGAATCTAAAGTTGGATTGCTATGCTTGCTTTGCTTCCTTTGCCTGCTCATGTTGCCATTCAATTACTTGACTTTTGAGCTTTTTGCCACAGTAGAACTCTGCTTCCAGAGAGGAGAGGTTTGTCCAAATCACTGGGTGTTTTGCGGCTGCCAGAGCTATTAATTGGGTGCCCTCTCTGAAATCTCCACAGGCACTGGCACCTGGTCACACACCCCAGGGCCTCCGCCCATGACAGCGATCCAGGTCCAAGCAGGTTATAGCAAGAGTGATTGCTCAGAATGGTTGCTTGGTCCCCCTATGATCTGCACGCCAGGAGCTCTGAAGCAGCCATGTGGAGGCAGCTGCATGGTTTCCATGCTGAGCTGCTTCTCCCTTCTGGGGGCAGAGGCTGGACTACACTTTTGGTCTCCCAAAAGTGTGTTCCCAAAGTCCCTGATGATTTTTTACTTTGCCTTTGGCATTTCTGGGTTGATAATTCTGTAAACAGCCACAGCTGCTGATGACTCACTCTCCCAAAGTCTGCTCCATCTGCCCTTACTTGATTTTCAAAATCCTTCTTGAACTCCTTCATGGCCAGTAACCAATTCATATTTTTCTAGGAGGCTTTTGATGCAGGGGTTCTGACTTCGATGTCTTTCTCTCACACTCCCTGCCTTGATCCTTTTTGTCCCCCCAAAAGGATTCTATCATTTGTTCATGCTTCTGTTGCTTGTTCATATTGGCAGCCAATTACTTGACTTTTGAGCTCTTTGCCATGGTAGAACTCTGCTTCCAGAATGGAGAGAGCTACGTCCCAATTTCTGGTGTTTTTGCAGCTGCCAGAGCTATTAGATAGGCACCCTCTCTACCACCCCCACATGCTCCAGCTCACTGGTCACACAGCCCAGGACAAACACCCAAGACTGTGATCTAGATCCAAGCAGGTCAAAGCAAGAGCACTTCGCCTCTGAATGGTTACTTGGTCCCGCTACAATCTGCAGTCCAGGATGTCCAGAAGCAGCCACCATACCTCCTCCACTTCCTGCTTTGGGGGTAGCAGCCAGATTGCACTCTTCTATCCTCCCCTGGACCAACCAAGTTCCACACTGACCTTTTACTTTATCTTTGGCATTTATAGATTGAGAAGTCTGGAAACCTCTACAGCTGCTGGTGATTTCCTCTTGTTAAGTCTGCTCTAGCCACAGGTCATGGGGGCTGCCCTGGGGCTAAAACTGAGGCTCAGGAGGGACTGCCCTGGGCTCCCAACCTGCTGCAATGGACCGTTCCTGCCAGGCTGACTTCAGCAGGAGATTTGTTTCTCTCTGTTACTTTATGGGTTCTGTAGCTCTAAAGTTTGTTTAGAGTCATTTTTTTACTTGTATTGGAGGAGGTGGAAGCCAGAGCTGTGCAGAAGTCCTGTTTCTACTCTGCCATTTTGGCTCTGCCCCCAAAGAGTAGGATTTTTGTTAGGGAGAGGTGAAAAGCCAGTAGATTGTGGTTAGATAAGGGGATTTTGGAATTCTTGAACATAGAAGTGGTACGTTTTTGGGTGATCAAGGGTATGACCATCTTTGTGTCTAGCTGAGGTGGGTTGGAGGAATAACTCATGGGAAATGAGTACACTGATTAGGGTATTCAAGTAAGAGTCGATATGTAAACGGTGGTCCCCTAACAAGAAGACTGACTCCTAAATCTGTATTTTTAGCTTTTTTGAGTTTCAGGCCCACATCATTGATTATCATATCATTGTTGGATATGTCCACATGTGAGTCCTAAAGGCATGATAATCTCAACATGTCCAAAAGTGAAATTATTGCTTTTCTGGAAAAAAGCACTCCTCAAATATGGGCACCATCATCCTTCTAGTTACACAGGTTCACAACTCCATAATCATGTTCAACTCTTTGCTTCCCTTGCCTGCCCCTCAAATACAAAATTAACAGCCACAATGCTGCATGGGATAAAATAAGCCATAAAATAAAGGATGGCAGAAGAATGGATCAGAAAGCAGAATCCAACATTATGAGTTTGTTGGGTTTTTTTTGCAAGAAACATTAAGATTCACAGAAGTAAAATGAGGTATTATACAATTTATCTCTTAATCAAGTTCAAAAAGGCAGGACAAGAAGTATGACCTCAGAACAACAATCAAATTTTAGACAAGATAAAAAAGATATATGCAGAGACATTATAATAGGCTTAAGAATTCCATAAATATTGAAATAGTATTAATACATATAGACTGAATGGCATGGCCTCTAAATACCATACAGAATAGCTAATTGGATTATAGGGAGAAATAGACAACTAAATTATAATCGTTAGGAACCTCAATGTGCCTTTGAAAACCTAAACAAATCTAAGAAAAAACATAAACAAGAAAGAAGTGAAGGACTTGAATGGAATTTTACAAAGTAAGAGATGATAGATCACTGGCAATTGGTGAATGGGCAGTGAAAGGCATTTGTGTGTAAAAATAAACATACATGTATATGTAGGTACTCAATCAGTTAATCAACATTTGTTTAATAAGTTCCTACTATGTTTTACTCACTGTGCTAAGGCCTGGGGATGCAAAAAGAGTGGCAAAAGACTCTTTGCCCTCAAGAAACTCATAGTCTAATGAAGGGAACACACACACACACACACACACACACACACATTTCTATTGTATATATATTTATATTTTTCAGCTTTAATGGCACCTTCACAAAAACTCTATCTTTAGGCATTAAAACCTCATAAACAGACGTATAAACAGAAAGATTCAACATATTCTTTACTGACTACAATGCAACGAACATTACAATCAATAAAGGCAATTTGAAAAAAAAATTCAAATTTCAGTGAAAGGATTTCAAATTAAACAGTATAATCCTAGAGAATACGTAGATCAACATACAAATCAACAGGATTATAGATTACATATTATCATAGAAAATTATGAGATGATTACTTTTGGGACACAGCTAAAACAGTCAGTAGCGGAAAATTTTTTTATCTCTAAACACTTTCATCAACAAAAGAGAAAAAATAGATCAATGAACTGATAATTCAACTAAAAATACAACTAAATACAAACAAATTCTTAAAATAAAAGAAGTAAAACAAAACAAAACAAAAAACTAATTTTAATGAATTGGTAAATAGAAGTAGGAGATTTTTTTAAAAAATCAATGGAATAAGAAGAAATGGGCATTTTTTTTACCTCTGGGGTCACATAGTCATTGTACCTGTGTTTTCTGGGTTTTGCTTATATCACTCTTATTAGTTTTTCCATGCTTTTCTGATTTCTTTATGTTCTTTGTTTTTCACAGTGAAGCATTCATATACCACAATTTATTTAGCCATTTCCTAATCAAGGGGAATTTGATTTCCAGCCTCCTCATTTTACAGATGGAACTGAAGTCCAGAGTAGTCAACTTATTTACTTAAGATTAGCATGCTCCAAATCCAGCACTCTTTCTACTCTATTTCCTTAATGAAATCAATCGTCACAAAAAGTTGTGTCTGGAAGGCAAGTATTAAGACTGAGGTGTTGGGGCAGCTAGGTGGTACAGTGAATATAGCACTGGCCCTGGAGTCAGGAGAACCTGAGTTCAAATTCAGCCTCAGACACTTAACATCAAAAACTAGCCATGTGACCTTGGGCAAGTCACTTAACCCCAGTTGCCTTACCTTTCCCCCTCCAAAAAACAAACAAACAAACAAAAGAGTGAGGTGTTTTACTCATAGTGCAGGCACTGCTGCACCTGTGCCATTCAGTGTGTTGGGTAGACCAATGAACAACTATGAGACCAATGGACAACTGTGTCACAACACAGGAAGAGAAGATATAGATGGATTGCAATCTGGGAAAAGAAGTCATTGACGAGACTGAAGACTTATCAAAGTATTATAGAATCAAAGATTCAGTATTTCAAGTTCAAATTATATTCTCTTGGTTAAATATAATACTAAAAATTCCAAGTTCAAATTATATTGTCCTATTCCTTTTTTTGTTTTTAGCATTGAGAGAAACCAAGAGCGGCATAGTAAAGCGGGAAAAGAGTTCTGTGCTTGGAATCAGGAGAGATCTGAATTTGAATCCTTGCTCTGATACGAGCTCTGTAATGATAGGCAAATCATATAATATTTCTGAACTTCAGTTTCCTCATTCGAAAAATAAAGACAATAATATATGTAAGGTACTCAAGTCACAGGACTGTTGTAAGAATCAAATGATTTGCAAAATGATCTTCAAATTTTAAAACCCTGATATAAATGATAGAGGTTTTGAACAATTATGGAACTTTGGTTAATGTCTTTATGGAGTATTTTTTAGACAGTATCTTCCTCTATCCCCCTTAGGAACTTAAAATTTTAGTAGAGGAGACGTCATATATTATGTACAAATAAATAAAGACTATGATAAATGTACAAGAAAGGCATACAGTATTATGGAAATTTGGGGGTAGCCAGGTGGCTCAGTGAATATAGGGAACCAGGCCTGGAATCAGAAGACTTGAGTTTAAATCCAGCCTCAGACACTTATGAGCTATGTGACCCTGGGCAAATCACTTCACCCTATTTGCCTCATCTTCCTCATCTTTAAAAATGATCTGGAGAAGGAAATGACAAAACACTCCAGTGTCTTTGACAAGGAAACCCCAAATTGGGCCACAAAGAGTTAGACATGACTAAACAACAAAATGATATGAGCTTAGAAGGAAAGATTTTATAGTAGTAGAGGTAGTTGTGAATTAATATTTTGAAATTGATGTCAGGATAAATGTGTTCTCTATCACCTTTTTATTTTTAAAAAAATCTTTGCTAGGTTTTTAGTATTATATTTAGCCACAAGAATGTGACATTCTGGGGGTAGTTCCTGGCCCTGGTCTTAGCTAACCAGCCACTCAGACTAAAAGCCTTCAGGCTTCTTTGTCTCTGGGAAGCATTTCAAACAAAAGCAGGGAAGCAGAACAACAAAAAGCGAAAGACTCCCCTAAACTTTGGATGACTGGAAGCTGGAGAACCATTTGGCAAGAAGACTTAAGATGCATGAATGCCATTTGGTTGCTCTTGTTAAAGCTGAGAATGAATGCCAGAAACCAATGCAACCACAAAGTGTGTAAAAATGAACTAATTGGAAGCTTAGGAGGAAAAAAAATGGTAGTACTTTTCAGATCATTCTGAAAATAATCAACATATTTTTAAGAAGATAGACTTCCTGGTACATAAGAAGAAGAAGGAGAAGGAGAAGAATACCTAACATTTATGTAGTGCCTACTATGGGCCAGGTGCTTTAAAAATATTATCTTATTTGATCTTCCCAACAATCCTAGAAAGTAGGTTCTACTGTTACCCCTTTTTACAGATAAAGAAACTAAGGTTAAATGACTTGTCTAGGGTCGCATAGACAGTAAATTTATCTGAGGTAAAATTTAAAGTGAGGTCTTCTTGACTCTAGGCCCAAAGATCTATCCACTGCATCTTATAGGGCTTAATTTCCAGTGAGTTTATTATTTCTACAATTCTCTCCAACTTGCTACACTTATATAAAATAAGACCAAAATCCAAAAGGTTTTATAGAAATATCAGGATGTAAATGAATCTTTATTAATTCTCATACACAACGTTACACCTCTTATCTCCAAGTCTGGAACGCATTGTTCTAATTTCCAGGGTTTAGAATCTCTAGCTTCTTTCAAAAGGCTGCTCAAACACAAAGTCCAGAATGAAGTCTTTACTTATCCCCTCCAGTTGCTAGTGTCTGACATTCAATTTGGATGTATTTGGCTTTTAGTTACATAATTTATATGTTTTATGCATGCACATTTTTATCTTTGGACCCAGGCCCCTGAGTCAGAAGATCAGGGTTCAAGCCTAACTTCTGATTTACTGGTCATGTGACCCTAAGCAAGGCACTTCATCTCTCAGTGCCACAAACAATTCTGTAGTAAGATAGTGGTCAGTCTGTCTAGTCCAAGTTCCTCAACTGAGCTCCCTACAATGGTGAAATTGGAAGGTTATTAAAAATAAAACAAAGAACTTGTTTAATCTATATATACTTACATGTATACAGAATTCCCACAGAAAGTATAAGCTACTTAAGGATAGAGACTGTTTAATTTTTGTCTTTATATATACCCAGTGCCTACTCTAGCACTGGCCACATAGTAGGCACTTAATAAATGTTTATTGGTGGATATAAATGGAATTTTGTGTTTTATCATAAATGAGAGACACAAATAACAATTCTAGCACTTGGGGCAACACTACCAAAATGTGCCCAGGAAAAGCAGCACCGTATGCACTCAAGTCAACTTTTAACATAAATTCGATTGAATTAGGAAGGACACTTTCAGGAAATGAATAACCTCAGATACTCCACGTGTGAATGGAAAACACAAAACATTACCCTGATGTAGCTGAAGATTCTCCCAGATACCTCATGAGTACTGCTGGGGAGGCTAAAAGTTAGGTAGAGGTGAGATGGTAAAAAGTTCACGAGAAGTACTGCTGCTTAGGAGAATGAAGTGAGCTATATATTAGCTTCTTATTTGACATTGTATTCTTCCTAAGTGTGCTAAGATCAATTGCTTCTACCTTCTAAAGAGTTACAAGTTCTATCCATGACCTCTAATTTTTGGTACCCTATGGCAAAACTCAAGTTATCCCAACCTAGTTATGACTTTGGTCCAGATATAGGTAAAGTATGACTGTTAACATGTTTGGGGGCTGAGAATCAGTTTTCTCTGAGCCATTTTGTCAGAATTTTTGATTTATAGAGACCACTTGCAGAGACCACTCAGATTAGCTGAACACATTTACCAATGCCCAAAATGTTGTCTTCTGTCATTGGTTTCTACATTTACTCTTACGACTCCTTTAACTTCCCTTGCCTTTCTCCACTATTAAAAATTTCTTTAAAAATCATACTTCTTCACCTTAGGCAGTTTTCTATGTCGAAAAGTAATCCCTCAAACTTGTGGCACTTTCTCCAAAGCTTTTTACAAGTTTTAATTAACTATGTCCACTGGTTACCCATCGTCCATGAATTTGTTTTTTCCTACAAAAGAACTCTACTGAAATTGACTCAGAATGCTAGTGCTAAGTCCATTTAGTACAGCTAAGCCTCATTTTACAGGCCAGAGTTTAAGTAAGAATTCCTAGTTTTCTCCAAAGTTCAACTCAAATTCAGCTGTCCATCCCCTCAGATTCTAGTGGCTTTCCTCCCAAAATTACCTTTTAATATTTTATATGTACATAAAGGTAGATGTTGGTCTACCCCAGGGGTGAGGAACCTGTAGCCTAGAGACCATATGTGATCCTCTAGGTCCCCAAGTGTGGCCCTTTGACTGAATCCAAACTTCACAGAACAAATGAGATTCTGTTACAGGTTCCCCACCCCTGGTCTAGACAAGTATCTTACCCCACTTTAATTAAATAAGATGTTATGCCCTAATACGTTTATCAAGTGAGAACATATCTCAATTGTTCACTGTGAGTGAACACAGTCCAGACACCTTTTGAACAAGAGACAGTTTATATTTTCTGAGGGTCTTTTTCACACCTTCTAAGAACTATATAAAACCAATGAACTAGCTAGGGTTCTATAGCATTCTGGGGTTTAAATGTCTGGAAATGGGGGGGGGGGACAGAGAAGTTCCAGAGAAGTAATCACTTTGTGGGGAGGAGAGTGCTTTCTTTGGCCTTCACTTAGGTTTCTTCTTCTCTCCCTACCTCTTCTTTAGTCATAGGAGGAACATGTGAGCTTTGAAGGTTGAGAAAGAGTGTGGATCCCCTTTTTCCAATGGAGTTTTAGCATTCCACTGCACTATATAAGAACAGCCACTGGTGGCAGCCTCTGTATATGTAACCAAGAACAGAAAAGATACAAAGAGGAAAGGCAGATTTGAGGAGCCCACCAAAAGCTATAACATACACAAGAGAAGCTCCATAAGTACTCCACAAAGGGACTTCAAGGAACTTTTAGCCCCTTTAATACATGTGCTATAAACTTGAATCCACTTTCCTGTGGATTCTGCATGTAATGGTGGTCAAATGTGTTACAGACTGATGCAGACTAGGGTTGGGGAGGGTGTTTTGTACCAAATGCATCAACTACGTTACCATAGTACCTACCTGTTCCTAACAGCTAATTAAATCTGGCTAGTTAACTGATAGTAACTGACAATCATAGGATAAGAACATGGAGGTCCAGTCCTGAGAGCTAAAATAGTAGAGAAGACACACTCCAACCCCTCAGAGCTATTCTGGGGTGGAGTGGGGAGGAAGGGTGTTGCAACTGCCTCCAAGGAAGTATCTGTGCAGAAAGGGTGGAAAAATAGCTCTTGAGCTAACTGAAGTGGTAAAGGGAGCTCAGGGCCATTTGGCTTTTACTATGAATAGGAAGGCAGAATTATGTAAAATGACAGGGAATGAGTGACTATATTATACTACATGGCAATGAATACATATAAAATCATTAATGTAATTGATTCAAATAAATAACTAATAACTTTTAAGGTATAATTCTATTATTTGCTTTACTAGGTTCTTCACATTTTTTTTCTAAATAATTTAACTTTGGTTTTAAATATAAATATGATGACCCTAATTTACATAACACAAATTTTGAAGTAGACAGGCTGCCCAATCACAACTAATTCAAACCAGGCCCTTGACCACACCATGAAAAAGTGAAAGTAAGGAAATATGTCAACACTCTTAGCTACATTTATAAAGGTTTGTAATGGCAAGCAAAGAAGTAGTTAACATCTTGTTTCAGCTACTTAACATAGAAATAGTTAATACCTTGTTTCAGTTCATGATTATATCAAGTATTAAGATCCCGAACTTGTGAATCCCACAACTTGTGAACCCTAGAACTTGTGAACTCCTGCAACAGGAAGGGGAGGAGGTAATGATCATATATAAGGAGAGACCCAGGCTGGAGACAGCAGAACTGAGAAGCGAGCAGAACTGAGATGGGAGCTCTTGTGGTGGAGAAGATGAAAACTTGTGGTATCCCAGCACTCTATGTTTGTCTGTTCTGTCTGTGTTGATGTTTGTGATACTTTCTACCCAAGCCCTGGGACCTTACTGGAAGCCCCGAAAGAGGATTTTCTGGTTGTCTGTTTACAGAAGTCCTGGAGGAGAGTTTTCAAGGTCTTGGGACTTTACTGATAATTTGTATTGACCTCTTGGACCTTGTTTGTGGGTCTGTGTTGATTTCTATACTGATGATTTGTGTTGAGTTGTCAGACCTTGCTGATGGGTCTGAGTTGATTTCACAGGCAGATAGTGAATTGATGGGGGTGCCGACAATGTGTATGAATATTATTGTGGCTCTGTTAAGCCTTGTCTTCCTAGAAACAGGAACTGTGAAGAACTTGAGGTGAACTGGACACTGTTCAATATGGAATGGGAACTGGACAAGGAAATGGACGAAGGACTGGACAAGGAGCTGGGAGCTGCCTGCCTTTGAACCCAGGTGACGGTTGTGTAGATTCAGACAGGAGCTGGAACCATGGAAGAGGAACCATGGAAGCTGAGAATCAGTCTTGAGTCAAGATGAAAAGACATCTTCCTGGGTACCTGATGTTGACTGAGATTATGATTTACTGTGACCTAGGGGTGGAGAACCTTGACCTTTGTATTTCCTGTCCATTAAGGAGACAAGCCTCCTTAAGGATAATTGAATTAAGAATTTACTGAATGATTGACTTACTAAATGACTGAGTTACTAAATGACTGTACTTTGTTTAAAACTATGTAGCTACTTTGGTGAAAACTATGTGGCCATTTTAGTGATAAGTTGTTATGTCATAACATTGTGAATGCTGTACTTTGATTTCTGTGAATGTTTTTGCCTTAATTTACTGCTGAATAAATAAAGAGTTCACGATATTATGTAACCCAAACCTTGAAACTGTGCATAGCAGCATTCTTCTGGAAAGCTGCTCATGCTTGGCTTTACAAAGTTTGGATAAGAATAACCAATTGTAAAACATTCAAAAAATGCTAAAAAGGAAAAACCAAGGATGTTATATGTTACATAGATAGGTAGGGTATCTAAAAAAAAAATTGAGCTGTGGAAACTTGTATTTTGGCAGCTGTGCATACAGCAAGGTCAATAAGTACCTGGCCAATCATTTAATATCTTACCTGGTAAGTTGCATGAAATTTGAGTTCACAAAGATATCTCAATCCTGATGGCAATAAGAACTTATTGAATAAGGATTTTTAGGTTGTGAACAGTTTGTAATATTCTTACTGGGACTTTTATTGGGACTATAAGGTGAAATCTAAGCACTACTTTGTCAGAAGTCCTGTGCCCTGCTCTACCTTACTTGACAGCAAGCAAAGTCTTCAACCTCTCCCAGCCTAGTTTTCCTCTTCTGAAAAATGGAGATAATACCTAGACTGCTTCAAAATTGTTATAAATGCTTTTTACATAAATATGAGCTATTAGTATTAATTTACTCCTTTTGCAATTAAAGTGATATAATGTAAGTGAAAAATGTTTTTAGAGAGGCCCTGGTAGGCTGGATAGGGGGGGATGCCTAGGGTTTGGAAGGTCTGTACTATCTCTGGCGTAAAGGACAAGTGTGAGCCTGGTCAAAGCACTTATCCTTTTAGTTATCTCTGGCAATTCTCACAGCATTTTGTAAGACAATGAATTTCAGAACAACTGCCAATTTGTTGTGGGTAGGACTTTTCTCACAGAAAATTTCCCATAGCAATGAAAACAAGTCTGGACCATAAACCAAAAGATATTTTAAGAAAGGATCTTGGCAAATAAAATGTTTGATATGTCTTAGTGCAATCTTAAGCTGTTAAGACTGCACTCAGAGTTTTGGGACAGTGTGTGTGTGTGTGTGTGTGTGTGTGTGTGTGTGTGTGTATAAAATATAGAGAATATATATGTATAGATGATATATATCATACCAACAGTATAAATCATATATAGTAACCAAATTAGTAACTATACTTATATATATATAAATATATGCATATAATGTACATGATAGACATGATATACAATATATAGGTAATTTTATCTATGTCTGTTTATAGTTATTAATGGCCTCTCAGTCTAAAATGCACAGACTTTCTTCCTTAGTTGATTTGCACAGACTTTTAAATAACGAATCCTGACTGGGCAAGCGTCTTTTCTCAGTCTCAGTCTCCTCATTTGTAAAATGTAGATATGAAGTAAAATGTACATATGCCACCCCACAAGGCGGCATAAATCAGATAAAATGTTTTGCAAAATCCTAAAATGCCATATGAAATGTTAGCTATTTTTATTTCAGGGATAGATTGATTCCCTCTCCCACAGAAATCTAGAATATTTGATTTGGTGCCGAGTCAGTTTGCTGGTTAGCGACCAATAAGCATTTTAAACATTAGCGGATTAAATTCTGCCTCAGAAACTTAATAGCTTTAAGTCACTTAACCTCCATATTCTTGTTTCATCCGTCAAATGGGGATAGCGCCATAGCGCCAGTGTTGCTATGAGGATTAGATATTTGTAAGGTGCTATATAAGTTAGTTTTATTAAAAATCAAATAGTAAATAATACTGATGAATAAAAATGTGAAAGTTAATAGCAGTAGCTTGACATCCACCTAAATAAAGGGAAGTCCCGGAAAAGGGGATGTCCCTGGAACTCAGTCGTTGTTCAGTATCATCATTCAGGGAATCCTGGGTTAGGGCGCTAAACCAGGTGCGGGGGTGGGGAGCGGGGGGAGGGTCGCTCCAGCAGCCAGAATGAATGAAGGGAAGAGATTAGTGGCTGGTCTCCAGCAGCCAGAACCTACTGAACGTGGTTACTTTCTACGATTCCCACCCATTCTCCCCAAAGGGGCGTGACAGGGTGCAAGGTGGTGGTCACACCTCCACCGAACCATTCCATTCCCTCACCTCCTGCCACTACACTCCGCTGTTTCCGGGTAGAACGCAGGAGAGCGCGCGCTACCTGCTTCGCACTCCCTCCCCGCCCCCATCCTGACCAAAGAACGGACCAGTAGCGAGCATTCCTCCCGGTGTCCACAGGAGTCACACTAAGCACGAAGATTCCTCCATCCCCACCCCGAGCGGTATGGCCGCAGCGCGAGCTCCCAGGCAAGAGTAAGAGGGCTGACGAACGAGCGCTCGCGCTCCGCCTAAGCGCCGGTGGCGCGCGTGCGTGCGCGCGCCCCGCAGTACGTCGGAGGCGGGCGGGGAAGGGGGGTGGTCTCGCGCGGTTTTAGGGTGGAGTTCCTGGCGGCTGCGACGGCGAGCGACGGGAGGAGGAGGTTGGCGTTCTTCGGTCTGCGCCGGCGGAGGAGGCGGGGACGTCGCGGAGGGGTCGGTAATTTCTAGTTCTGGATCCGGTCTCTTAAGGGCTGCCCGAGCCCTCGGCGTTGTGGAGTCGGCGGCCCTTGGGAGGAGGCGGGGGGGCGGCGGCGGCGGCGGCGGAGGTTAGAGGCGGAGTCGGGGGGGTGTGTTGTTAGCGCAGCTCCCTCCACAGGTTACCCGAGTGTTGGAGAGCGAGGCGCGATGGGAGGGGGGGGTTGAGGAGCCGGGGAGGCAGGACCCCCCTTCCCCCAGCTAGCCCTCCGCCCCCACCCAGGCCTGGTGCTGTCCGGGCTGGACCTAACCGCGGGACGGCGTGCTGGAGAGACCCAGCGCCCGGAGCTCCCAGCCTTTGTCCCTCGGGGTAAAAACTTGGAAGCTGCCGCTCCCCTAGGCTCTTTCTAGGTAAGGGACAGTCTTCCCCTGCATCCAGCTCGGGGCTTTGTGCTTCTCCCCAGTTCCTAGCTGGGGGCTCCTCTGTATTCTGCCATAGGAGAGGTGAGAACCCCCTCCGGATGCCTTCCGTTGTCAATTTGGGGGCTACGTTCCCTGTGAAAATCGGGTTTGTAAGCCCGTTCACCTGACTTAATATTCTCTGCTATGTAGGTGTTTAAAAAATAAACAGCTTCTGCTTTGCTTTTGGACGTTTGCTTTTATTTAGTTTTATTGTTTTAGATTGATCGGGGATTGTAAGGTGGACTTTGGATTCTCCGAGTGTTCTTGTACCTAATCTTGATTTTAAAGGAAACCTTAAAGTAATGGTTTGGGGGGAAGGAAGGAAGGAAGGAAGGAAGGAAGGAAGGAAGGAAGGAAGGAAGGAAGGAAAGGTTACTCCATTCTTAATAGTCTTTATCTGCCTTACAATTTAAAGACCCTAAGTTGGTGGTGCTCTGTTGACTGTAGTAGTATGTGAAAGTGGGTTCAATCGGGACTTCAGCTTTGTATTCCTGGCACCTAGCAACAGTATCATGCACGTAGTAGGCGTCTGTTGTTTAGTGGATTGAATTTGCTTTTCGGACAGCCGTGAAGTAGATTGGTAATTAAACAGTGGTGCCATATGGGTACATGTGTAAATCTTTTCATAGTGTTCTGGGATGATGTATGCCCTCTTAGTGTTTGATTTTGAAAGCTTATTGTGGAAAAACAAGTTTTAAGTATTTAGTTAGGTGTAAATTGTAGGTGCAACTATTTCAGATTTTAATAAGTAGTATTCTGTTTTTGAATAATATGCTAATTGTACATATAATTATTCTTAAGTTTAATAACCTATTAAATTCTGGCTCTGAAGCAAATGACATGTTTGGGTATTGGTGTCTGAACTGTAAGTACTGATGTGAATGGAACTTTATTAAACAAGCTTTCTTAGGCACTGGATTATGTGAAATGTTTTTACTGGGTCGTGGGCCATAAAGTGAAATGGACAGATGTAGAAGATTTATGTCCTGAGCCCCGTTTTCCTCCTCTGCAAATTTTTGTTTTTATGTAAAACTAAGCTATTATTACTGATTTAGTTTGTTTCAATGGAGGCCAGCAGTGAGATGTTGGAAGCACCGGTGCTCGACCTCATTCACTTTGCTGACCTTTTGTTTCCTCTTTATGGGCCACTGGGTAAGTTAGATGGAGTCCTGGACATGGAGTCAGGAAGACCTTAGTTCAAATGTGGCTTCAGATATTGTGACCGTGGCAGGTCATGTCTCTGTGCCTCAGTTTCCTCTTCTGTAAAATGAGACTAATAATAACATCTGCCTGGTGAGGATAAAATGAGATAATATTGGTAAAACACTTCACAAACCTTAAAATGCTATATAAATGCTAGCTTTTATTATTAAAATCGTACAATGAGGAGAGAGGCTTAGACTAGAAGATTTTAACTTTTTCTAGTTCCAGTATGTTAACTGTTAAAAGGCCAAAGGTGAAATCAGTTAATGAAATAAGTTAAAAGTCCTTTGGGGCAGCTAGGTGGCTCAGTGAATAGAGCACTGGCCCTGAAGTCAGGAGGACCTGAGTTTAAATATGGAGACATTTAACACTTACTAGTAGCTGCGTGACCTTGGGCAAGTCACTTAACTCCAAATGCCCTACCAAAAAAAAAA
>JAQQSW010004382.1:0-14453 GCA_028646575.1 Pseudocheirus occidentalis
TTCCCCAATTGATGGGCATCCCCTAAGTTTCCAGTTTTTTGCCACCACAAAGAGAGCTGCAATAAATATTTTTGTACATATGGGTCCTTTTCCCACTTCTATGATCTCTTTGGGATATAACCCCCAAAATGGTATTACTGGGTCAAATGGTATACAATTATTTATAGCCCTTTGGATATAGTTCCAGATTTCCCTCCAGAATGGTTGTATCCATTTGCAGCTTGATTCTTTTCAGTGATGTCAATGAAGGTTAGGATGTTCCTGGCAAATGCTCCGACTAATATGCTAATATGGCCACCACTAGCTGCACTGTTGTTAGGAAAGTGATGCAATGACTTGCAGGTGAATTGGATTTAAGTGAGGGAGCACTGTGCAGCTCACTTTTTCTTCCAGAGCTATCTGGGTCCAGTAGCAAGATATAGATCATTAGCTATACTATGCAGATTGGGAAAGAAGTACCAAATAGTTTTTGATGATTTACTACTTTGTAGTATAGTTTGAGATCTGGCACTGGTAGGGTCCCTTTCTTTCCTAATTTTTGAATTATTTTCCTTGAGATTCTTGAACTTTTGGTACTATAGATGACTTTTGTTACAATTTTTTTCTAGTTCTAAAAAGCAATTCAGTAGTTTTTTTATTTATATGATGCAAACAAGTAAATAAATTTATATATTTTGGTCATTTTTATTATATTGGCACTGCCCAATCATGAACAATTAATATCATTCCAGTTATTTAGGTTTGCCTTTATTTTTGACAATAGTTATATTCATGTAATTCTTGCACATTTTGTTAACTGTGCTCTCTAGTATTTTATACATTCTGTAGTTATTTCTTCAGATTAAATTTTATTGGTAAAATACAGACAGATTAGGGAGTTTATTTTATGTTTTGCTACTTTGATGAAATTATTGATTATTTAAATTAATTTTGGGTTGAATCTTTAAATAAACCACTATATTACCAGCAAAAAAGCAATCTTCTCTCTCACCCATCCTTTGCCTATGCAAAAATCTAGCATAACAGGTAGAGATCTGACCTCGAATACATGATGACTTGATTTCATGTCTCATTGTTGACACATACTGACTGTGTCCTGGGGCAAGTCACTTAAACTCTTGGTTCTCTAGGCAATGCTCTAAGCCTATAAATTGTACAGAAAAGATGCTAACCAATGTTGTTAGAAGGAGTTTTCTGAATAGAGTTCCATTTGCAAATGAAATTACAAATTTAGTCCCTATACCTACCCATGTTTATTCCCTCAAAATTTTTTGTTTTACTGTTATTAGCTAGCATTGTTAAAACTATATTTGAGGGGCGGCTAGGTGGTGCAGTGAATAGAGCACCGGCCCTGGAGTCAGGAGTACCTGAGTTCAAATCTGGCCTCAGACACTTAACACAAAAACTAGCTGTGTGACCTTGGGCAAGTCACTTAACCCCAATTGCCCTCCAAAAACCAAAAAAAAAACCAAAAAAACAAAAAAAACTACATTTGAACAGTGGAAACACTCAGTTTTCCCCTGATCTTATCGGGAAAGTCTGTGGTGTTTCTCCATTATGGAAAATACTAACTACTTGCTTTTAGGTAGATGTAATTTATGATATTAAGGAATGATCCATTAATTCTTATATAGCTTAATTTTTTTACTTCAAGTATTGTAATTTTTCAAAAAGTTTTTCCTGTATCTATTGCTATAATAATGAGATTTTTGTGATCTATTATAGCTTTCCTAATTGTGATTTGGATTTGAATGTGTGTATGTATGCATGCATGCATGTAGATGTGTGTACGCACACATATGTGTGTAGATATATGTACACATATCTATATCTAGCTAGCTAGCTCCTTTGAGGATTCTTTGGCTACATTACAACTTTATTTTTGTATATTGTTTCATTTTCTCAATTTTCTTAGATAAAATTAATTAGTGTTTCACTAATTTGTCTTCTGAGTCACCAATACTCTAGGATTGAATTACGTAGTCTTCATTTAATTGTAAAGTCCTTCTTAAAATGTCCCTTATTGATTATAATTTCTGTTTCATTGTGGAAAGTGTTTTTAGTATTTTTACTTTTTTGTACTTGTTTATGATTTTTTTATGTCTTAGAATATGATCAAATTTTGTAAAGATGCCTTACATAAATGTGAAATGTAAGTCTTAATTTCTATTCCCATTCTGTGATCTTTACACATATAGAACAGCTAATTTTCTAAAATTCTATATAGGTTCTTATATTATTCTTATTAATTTTTTTATTTTAGATTTGTCTAGTTCTGTAAGGGACACACTGAGGTACCCAACTATTACAATTTTTCTGGTTTTTTTTTCATTTGTTTTGTTAATTTCTCCTTTAGGTACTTATTTAGTTGTTATGCCATTTCATATATATATATATATATGTATATGTATATGTGTGCATATATATAATACATATATATAGAACTTATATTATTTCATTATCCATAATGCCTATAAGCATAATGTAGCTACCTTACTTAATTCTTTTAACTATATCTTTTTTAGTTATATCATTTGATACTTACATAAATTATTATTATATCATTATCTACAATTTTAAAAATCATGATATAGTTACTATACTTATCTGTTTTTAAAAAAGTTACTGTCCCTGAGAATATGATTGCTACTCTTCCTTTTTAAAATTCACTTGGAGTATAACAATTCTGCTCTGGCCTCTCATTTAAATCCTATGTGAAGTTTTAAGTTTCAAGTGAGTTTCTTATAAGCAATATATTGTTGGGTTCTGCTGTCTAATCCACTCTTCTAACCTTCCCCATTTCATGGATGAATTCATTCCATTCACCATCATGGTTATGGCTATTAAGGCCTCCCTCTATCATATTCTCTTGTACTTTTTTCTCTCCACTCAATTCTTCTTTGTGCAAAGAAGAAGGAGGCAGGGCAGCTAAGTGGTACAGTGAATAGAGAATTGGCCCTTAAGTCAGGAGGACCTGAGTTCAAATCCAGACTCAGACATTTGACACTTAATTAACTGTGTGACTTTTGGCAAGTCACTTAACCCCAATTGCCTTGCCTTCCCCCTCAAAAGAAAAAAAAGGAAGCAAAGGAAAAAAGGAATATGATCCTTTCATAATTTAAAATATAATTCTATAACTGAAATAATTGGTTTCTACTCTTCTGCAACTCTTTCTTTTATCAAGCCTAGATCCTAATCTTTAATTCTCATACCTTTTTCTCTTTGCTGATACCTTCTTTATGATATGCATCCTGAAGTTGATGTTTGTTTTGCTTATGACTATTTCCTCCCTAGATGTTCTCTCATTCTTCAACCTAAGTACTTCTTCCTTTTCTCTGTTTCCCTTTTTAGTTTAATGCATTTATATATCTCATCATGTGTATATAGGTTCAACCCTCCTTTATGAATGTCAGATAAGAGTGAAGACCATGAGATGTCTACTATCTCAACCCCTCATCCCTATTTGTATACTCTTCTTATTCACCTTGATTATTCAAAATAGTTTAAATTATTCCTCATTTTTCCCCTAGTGTATTCCTTTTCCTCCCAATGTATTTCCTTCATCACTTAACCAACAAATATTTATTAAGTGCCTACTCTGTGACAGATGTTGAGTCAGTCATTGGAATACAGGTACAAAGAATGAAACAATCTTTGCTGGCAAAGAATTTACATTTGAATGAAGTACATATAAAATATATACAATATAAATAAAAAATTAATAAATATAAATATATTCAATATAGTTAAAAGCAGCATAGTTTGAGAAAGAAGTTAGAGAGGGACAGGAAGGTGTATCAGCAAGCACCCTAGCATACCCAGGGCAGCTGCTAGCACAGGTTCTTAGATCTGTGTTACTAAAGGAAAGCAACTCAAAATGGGTTAACAAACTTTCTTTAATCAAACAACCATATCATTTACCTACTTCAGGGGGAAAAGTCAGCACCCTGAGCTCCAGAGAATACAAACCCAAGTTACAAGCACAAGTTACAAACAGAGCAAGAAACAGATCAGTAGATGGGCTTCCAACCATCTGACCAACACATCTATTACCCATTCAAGTTACCAGAGAGGGAAGCATCAACATCTGGGTTTTTCAAAGCTGGGAGCTCAACGGCTTCCAAGAGTCTCATCTGGCCAAATCACACACCTCTTCTCAAAGTGAACCCCAAAGCAAAGCCTCACATCAGGGCGAATATATAGGCTCCTCCTGGGTTAGCCCTCTTGACCCACTGTCCAATTACAAAGCAACAGGGTGCAGCCATTCCTCCCAAAAAAACAAACTTCTTGCCACGGGCTCCACGTGAACATTCTCTGAGCCACTTAAGGAAAGGGGATAGGGGCAGGAAAGAGCTTCAGATTCCCATTACAGAAAGACTTTATGAAGAAGATGGTCCTTGAGTACCCTATGATGTGGAGGTAAGGCATAGAGTTAGCCTGGGCCAAGGTACAGAGACTCAGTCCTTTTGTTTGTATGTTTCTTAACTCTCTGTGTGACCTTTGAAGACAGTGAGATGCTGAAGTGAAAATTAATTTTTTCCTCCTGTTAGAATATATGTACTTCATTATTATGAATTGTATTCTATTGGCTCAAATGGAAGTACCTTTCTAGGTTTTTCTTGATATTTCAAAGTTTTTATTCAGCTCTGGGCTTTTTATCAGGAATGCTTGGAAGTATTTTCTTAAGAGTCTATTTTTTTCTCTTCTAGGATTATGTTAAATTTTCAGGTTAAATGATTTCCCATTGTAAGTCTTTACTTTTGCTTTTCTTTTAGTACCATATTTTAAGATTTACTCTCTTTTTTAATAGTTGCTAGAGCACAATATTGTGTGATCAAGATGAGGGCTCCTTTGAAGCTGAAATTGTTCTTTCTGACTGCTTGCAATATTTTTTTTTTGAACTGGAAAAATTGTCATTCCTGCATGTTTTTAGATTGTGTTTTCTTTCAGGAGCTGATCAGCAGATTCTTTTAATATTCATTTTGCCTTAAGGTGGGTTTTTTTTGGGGGGGGAGGGATGATTTCTTGAAATATGGTATCCAGATTTTTTTATTTGGTCATGGTTTTTATGGAATTTAATGATTTTTAGATCATCTCTCATCAAACTGTTTTCCAAGTCAATTATTTTTATAGTAGATATTTTCATTTTTGTCTATTTTAAAATCCTTGATTTTCTTTTAATGTTTTTGTTTTTACAGTCATTGAATTATTCTTGCTTTATCCTATTTTTTAAACTGTCTATTACTTGGGTAAGGGATTCTACCCTCCATTCTGTGATAAATAATTGATTGCACCCCTATTGTATTCTAATCAGTATTAATAAGTTTGATATGATTCCATAGAAGTAATGATTCTAAGTTCTGTATATCAGGGCCCAGAGCTGTGAACTGCAGATTTTAAGTTCACTTGCTTCATCATAGGAAGTTAACTAGAGGACCTCCACCCTTGTTTTTCCTTGCTATCATGACTAAGCCCAGTGTGGCAGAGGGAACCCAATGACATGGGAAGTCTACCAGATATTTTTGTTGCCCTTCCATCCCTCATTATCTCTCTTTTGCCCAACGTGGGGAGATGGCTAAACATTTGGCCAATCCTGTGGTTGCCTGTCCACTGGCTTATTGGTCCGTATAGATGTTTTGACATCTGTTAATTAGCTGAGCCTATGGATATGCTCCTTGGCTTGGTATGACCTCCTGAAAGGTTTAGAAAGGTCTGTCAAGGTCTGCTCATCATCTCGTTTTATTTTATAATTTTGGACCCTACAATTCTAAGTCATTTATTTTCCTATTTTTTCTTCTTGTAGCACTCTCATTCCAGTCTTAACGTCATTTAAAAAAATCTCTTGCTTAATTTTTTCTAGCCATTCTTATAGTCCTTGTGGACAAAAAAAAAGCTAATGGGGGAGATACCCAGTGTAAAGAAATAAGAGAGAGCCTTGCTCTCTCTTGATGAATTCAAGTCACATGGACCAGAGCTACATCCTTGGATACTGAAAGAATGGAAAGATAAGATTACTAAGGCACTGTCAGTAATATTTGAAAGAACATGGATATTGGGAAAGGCACTGAACAACTAACAAAAGACAAATTGCTAATTATTTTCAAAAGGGGACAGAAAGTAAACTGTAAGCCACAGAGTATCATTTCAATTTCTGGCAAAATTCTATCTTGGATTATCAAAGAAATATTTAGTAAATATCTAGAAGAAGAAACAGGCATCATATAGAGGTGATATAGCTTCAAGAAAGAACAGGCCATGTCAAATTACTTTTATACATTTTTCTGGAAAGATAACTACTTTTGCAGTCAGAGGACTGGGTTTCAAATCACAGCTTGTTTAATTATTAACTGTGTGACACTGGGTAAATCACTTAACCTTTCTGGGCTTCAATTTCTTCGTCTGTGAAATGAGAGAGTTGGAAATTATTTCCAGAATCCTTTCTAATTCTAAGTAGCAGTGCTTAATGCATAAATGCTCTATCAATCCATCAATCTATGTATTTATCTATGTATCTGTCTATCTATCTATCTATCTATCTATCTATCTATCTATCTATCTATCTATCTATCTATCCATCCATCCATCCATCCATCCATCCATCCATCCATCTATCTATCTATCTATCTATCTATCTATCTATCTATCTATCTATCTATCTATCTATCTATCTACCGTCCATGATCCTCAGAACTGGGAATGTATAGCCTTTAGAAGAGAAGTCAAAGAATCAATGATTTTGAGCTAGAAGGGACCTTTAAGTCTATCTGGTCGAATCCCCTCATTTTATATATGAGGATAATGAGAGAGGGTTAGTGACTTGCCTATGGGTCATATGGCTATGTGAGGGAGGATTTGAACTCAGTCTTCCCGACTCTAAGCCCAAGTGTTCTACTCATTGTACCAGCAAGCTGCTGTGATAGCTGTCTTTATACAACGGAAGGGCCATCCATTATGTGGAAAAGGGATCAGATTTGTTTTACATGAACTCTGGAGGACAAACCTAAGAATAAGGAGCAGAAGTTGGAAAGGCATATTTAAACTTATCTTACCAATTGGAGCTATCCAAAAGTGGATGATTTTTCTAAACCTGCCTCATTGGAGGTCTTCAAGTACATACTGGACGACCATTGGTTTAGCATATTGCAGTGGGTCGAATTAGATTGCTCTGAAATTCTGCCATTCCTCTGAAAACTTTAAAGATGAAACTTAACATTTTTGGTAACTGCAGAGGCAAATCAAGACTTTATAAAATATCTTAGTACTAAATATTTTGGATTTTTAAGGTGAGACAATATATGTAAAGTGCTTTGTAAATGTAAGGTACTATATACTTGTGTTATTAATTATAAGAAATGTATATTACAATGTTATGAAAATGAGTTTCTGATTTAATAATTAAATTATGATACTTTAAAGAAAAGTTTATTAATAGAATAAGAACTCGGAAAATACTTTAAAGATGGCCCAATTATTTTACAACCTACTTATTTTACAGAAGAGGAAATTGAGCCCCAAATCGTTACCTGGCATAAAAACCAGGACAAAGCTCCACCTTTTCCTGATCATCCAGTACATTTCTACTATGCCTTGCTGGATTACACTACTCCAGTAAGATATGAAATTTTTGTTAACTTCTTTTTAAAAGTTATCATACACATAACTTATCAGATAATAATGGAGAACCTCTAGATATATAATAAAGCCATCAGTGAGTAAAACCTAGTAAATTTATTTGCCTAATTAATTTCACAAGAGTAGAAGGGTCATTAAGATAATCTCCCTCCTCACTCCTCCCCATCCCCCAAACTTCCACCGAGATGAGTTTCTTTTTTAAAGCTCTTCTCTAACATGAGAACAAAGGGTCACTTAACAAGGAAATTAAGAACAAGTAAAAGGAAATAGTTTTACACACAGCATGCAATGAGTTTGAGGAATTTACTGGTGCAGAGGGTCAAAGAGTCAAACAGTCCAATGCTGTAGCTGGATTTTTAAAAAGGGGCTGTTAGCAGTGACTAGTCTTTATTTGGCGAGGATAGGGTAACCTCACCCTAGAGGTGAGGCAAGATCTCCCACAGTTATCAAGGATGAGAAAGAACAGATTGCAAACCCCTGAGATGGAGAAGGAAGGTCGATTTGAGAATTACCAAGAGCACATTGTCTCCTTAATTTGAAACATCTGATCTGGTGTGATGTCAAAAATTAATCCACAATGAAAGTTACTCAGAGGCCTTTAAAACATGGTAGCTGTAAGTGACAATCAGTGAGATACACATGTACATGCACAGACACATATTTACACATACCTTACCCATATACATAGCATGACCGATGGGGGGTGGCGGCAGGGAGTGCTTTATCTATAGTGTACAATATTTACTCTAGTCACAAAAGTACTCTGCTGCCTGGCTTACTTTTTCCTGACTTTAATACATTCTTATTGCTTTTCTTTCTTTAGAGTGCCAAAAAAATACCATAATGATCCAGTGGCAGGAATGAAAATTGCTTACTTTGGAAACTATTACTTTTATATCATTTGAATACTTGGAGATGAATGGTCAGGCAAGCAGATTCAAGAATCTGCCCTTCTCTCTTCATTTTTTACATTGCTGATGACTAGAAGCTATCCAAAGGATTCTTTTATTCCTAGGGTGTTTCCTGTTCAGCTTGGTTCTTCATGGGATCAGACTGAATTAAAATAAATCAGTGCTTACCAAAGCTTTTAGGATCTTTTTTACCTTTCTACTTGCCCCTAACCAAGTCCACCTGAATGGGTACATACTATGACTGTGTAATTATGGACAAAGTGAAAAATAATAAAAATAGCTTTAGGACAGTTTCCAACTATCTCTCAACTACAGAGGCATAGGAATAAGGGAAGAGTTCCTACAGTTTAGCAACACACCTAGTTTCCTGCACTGTTCTAGATTGTAAACCTACATCTTGTTTTTTGCTTTCCCTTAAATCTTAGAAGGCTGTTTATGGTTAGAGACATCCTATGTGGAATGCATACAAGGTCTCTGAAATAACAAGGAAGGTTTCTCACATTGGATGACATCAATGCATTTTGTGAGTTAAACATTTATGAAAGGGACATTTTAGGTGACTATTAGTGACAGAAGTGAGAGTGAACTGGGTTTAAGGTTTTGAGAGAGAAAGAAGGAAAGAAGGAAAGAAAGAAAGAAAAAAAGAAAGAAAGAGAAAGAAAGGAAGAAAAGAAGAAAGAAAGAAAAAGGAAGAAAGAAAGAAAGAAAAGAAGAAAAGAATGAAGGAAGAAAGGAAGAAAGAAAGAAGGAAGGGAGGTTGCTCTTTGGGAGAGCAATCCTGAAGGTCTTCCCCTCCCAGCTTGATTTGTTTTTTTCTTTTTTTCTTATTAAAGGGACCATCCCTCAACTCACTTTTTAAAGAGGACTATTCATTGAATGGGTGAGTATGTGAGTATGTGAAAAGGCTTGGCCAAGGTCTCCCATTGCATCCTGGGTCATCTCCAGTCATCCTGATGAATATCTGGTCACTGGATACACATGGCTCTGGAGGAGAAAGTGAGACTGGTGACCTGGCACAATCCTCCCTCCCTCAAATCAAAATCACCGGCAAGTCATATCATCATTTTCCTGGTATTATGGTTCTCTTCAAAAACAAAGGGAAAACTCAACCTGTGAGTAGACCAAGCTGAATGAGGACCCAGCTAGTTGGGTAACTGAGCTCGTCCTCCCTCTCTCTCTCCCTCTCCCTCTCCTTCTTCTCCTCTTCAAAGGGAGGAAAATTTTGATGGCCAGAAGCCTTCCTAATGCCATGACCCTTTAATACAGTTCCTCATGTGTGGTGACCCTCAACCATAAAATTATTTTCGTTGCTACTTCATAACTGTAATTTTGCTACTGTTATGAATCATAATGTAAATGTCTGATATGCAGGATGTATTTAAATTGAACAAAACCCACAAGTTGAGAACTGCTCCTAAAGGCCAGGGTCTCCCATTGCACCCTGGGTCATCTCCAGTCATTTTGATGAATATCTGGTCACTGGATTCAGATGGCTCCGGAGGAGAAAGTGAGGCTGGTGACCTGGCACAGCCTTCCCTCATTCAAATCAAAGTCAACTGTAAGTCATGTCATCTTTCCCTGATGTCATGGTCCTCTTCCAAAAAGGAAGGACAAACACAACAACAACAAGAAGTGACACTATTAAATCACAGTTTAGTCAATTTAAAGCAGTTGAGGAACTAGGAATAAAGTGAAACAGTATGAAACTTGAAGGTTTAGAAAGGTTTTTCACCAAAGCATTGTGTTTCAAATAAACATCCATATACATCCGTGTATGCATATATATTTGAATGTACAAAATTATAATCCTTCAAAAACTTTGAAATGGCCTGCTTTAAAAAAAATAGATTCATAATTCTCCTGGTCCTTGTGAAAGATATCACACTGGACTTTAGGTCTCATTGAATTACATCAGCTTACTTAGATCCCAGCTCATCTCTCTAAGTCTAGGCCCTTCCTTAGAACTGGCCTCAGGGCTTTCATCTTTCATTGTTTTTAAACATTCCTTGATCACCACATCCCATCTCAAGTTATTGAATACCCTGACCTTCTTGGTCCCTGAATCACTTTTGGCTTCAGAGCTCTCTACCTACCTCTCACTCATCTGGGTCTCTAGTTCTAATACCTACTTCTTTCTTTCCCTGTCTAATCTTGCCACTTTATACTACAGATCACAACAATACATTTTCTAGGACTTATTGTCAAGGGCAAAAAAGAATTCTTGCATTTAAAAATAATATAAGTGGGGGGCAGCTAGGTGGCAAAGTGAATAGAGCACCGGCCCTGGAGTCAGAAGGACCTGAGTTCAAATCCAGTCTCAGACACTTAGCACAAAACTAGCTGTGTGATCTTGGGCAAGTCACTTAACCCCAATTGTCCTGCTTTCCACCACCCTCATCCAAAAAAAGCAAAAAATAATAATATAAGTGAGAGCCCCCTGCTTTCAGAATCTCAGATTCCCAGGATATGGGACATTGGATGGGTTTTTGAAAACTCCATTGTGTGTGTATGTGTGAGAGAGACAGACAGAGACAGAGAAAGAAAGAGAGAGGGAGAGAGAAAGGGAGAGAGAGAGGGAGGGGGGAGAGAGAGAGAAAAAGTGAGTGTGTGTGTGTGTGTGTGTGTGTGTGTGTGTGTGTGTGTGAGCGCATATGTATGAAGGGGCCTCTGATTGCTTAGCAGAAATTTCTGGGAGAAAAAAGACAAAGAAGATAGAGGAGAGAGAAAGTGCACACTTTTGGATGGTGAGAGGAAAATCTCCCTGGAACCACAGACTAGGCAATCAGCAAGATCTTTTGATTCCCAGCACCTACTAAAAACGGACTTCTCCAGTGAATTATTCTCTTCATGACTGAGCTAAGATTTTATATTGCCCCCAAGCTGAAGAACCTACTCTTGTGTATTCTGTCATCTAATTAAATCTGTATAACTTTCATTTTCAGTTTGGACACCTATATAGAACCTAGCTGCTGGTTTTACAATTCTAGACTCACTATCAGCTAATCAAAAATCCCCAGAGCGCGATCAGCCCATCAGGAATGCTTCTATTAGCTTATCAGAATTGTGGATGCTTCACCCATAGTCTTAACATCATTATTTGTTTTCTAACTTTTCAAGTATCCAGTAAGATACAAGCAAACAATTAAAATTTAGGTGAATATAGTAATATTCCTATCATCCCTCAAAATCAAAATAATTCAATCTAACACACAGGTTAGCACCAAAATTCACATGACTCAACACCCTTTTTTACAGGCTCTGATGTCTATTTTTTTCTTCACATAAAGATAATGATAGTAACATATTTATATAGCACTTCAAAGTGGTATAGCTTTAATCTTTCATCAGATTAAAATTTACAAGCAGAAAATGACCCAGTACCAACTTTATTTGAGTACAAATGAAGTTTTCCATAAATGCAATACACGGATTTGGGAAGTAATTTTTAAAATGACAGAGCATGAGAGCTTAATCATTTTGTCCTGAGAAACGGTATAAATTATGTGAATGATGATCTATCTTTACTGCCTTGAATACAATGAAACAATATCAGTTTAGGAGATGAGACAGTTGGTTAAGAAGCAGTAGTGAAAATGGCTATTTTTGTTTATCCTTTCCAATTCTCTTGCACCTTTTTTCTTGAGCTAGCCACGATTCATTTCATTTTCCATTTGAATAATTTAAAGAAGTTCCTGTGATCTCAGTGCATTGGACCAAGATGGAATTCTACATGTGGACCTTTTGTTTGTCTGCTTGCTCACAGTTCTCCGGCATTGACTATGGAAATAATTTATGGGACATGCTACCATTTCCTCTTTCTGATTTTTGTTAACCCTTTAATTAAGAGTGTCCAAATATTTTATATATACGTTCACAGGATGTGACTGAAATAAATACAAGTCCTCTCTTTTCTGGTGTTACTCAGGTTTTGAGAAATGAAATAAATTATTATCCAGGATCAAAGGATTATCTAGTTAAGTAGGACAGAGAATTGTACCTCATATCACCAAATCTAAATGCTTCATTCCTTTTTCTAGGATGTATTGCTTTTAACTGTGAATCACTTCGAAAAATGCTAGTTAACAATTTGATACTGATCATTATTAACATATTGAAAAAATTTGTACCTAGACAAATACACAGTTGCAAAATGAATTACATAGGATGTTAAACTAGAAGTTCATTGAGTCCCATTTAGTACATTTATAAATGAAGAAACTAAGACATTGAGAGGTTAAATTACTTGTCCAAAAGTTACATAAGTACTATGTAATTAGGTTGAGATTTGAACTTCTGTCTTCTGAAATCAAATGCCCTGTCCTTACTATACCACTCTACAATACACTGCCTTATAGTATACTACATTATACTGTACCACATGATGCCATACCACCCCACCCCATGCTACACTGATGACTCCTCTGAAGTAGGTACTAAAAAGAGACATACTTGGACTCAGAAAACTTAAATCCAAACTGTGGTTCCAGAACCCATAACTGAAATAAAAAAAATATTTTTACCTGGGGTAAGAATAGTTGGAAATGGGGATGGGAACTGACATAATTAGTAAATAGTAGGACTGAAATTTGAACAGAAGTCCTGGGATGACAAATCTAATGCTCTTTTCATTCTATTGCATTGTTTTCTTTTATAGATGCAAAAGTTGAGGTTCAGAGAAGGAAATTGACTTGCATGTGAACCAGGATGATATCTGTCTTTAGGAATATGAAGGGCTTTTGTGCGTAATAATTATATTTGTTATGTTTGGCACCAGAGGACAGAACAAGGAAGAAATGGAAACTGCAGGAATATAAATTTAAGCTTGATTTAAGGGTAAAAAAAAAACCTTCCTTATAATTTGAACTATCCCAAGGTAGAATGAAATGCCTTGGGAGACTGTGGATTCCCTCTCACTGAAGGTCTTTAAACTAAGGAGGAATGGCCATTTGTTGGGTCTATTGTAGAGAGAGTGCTTGTTCCCATATAAGGTAGACTAGTTGGCTGCTGAAGTTCCTCCCTACCTCCACTCCAGGAAGAGGAATCATGGGAAACCTTTAAAGGCAACCAAGACCTGTATTGTTAAATAGGAATAAGAACTTCCAGGAGGCGGAGCCAAGATGGCGGCGTAGAAGCAGCAAAGCACCGCAGCTCCCACACAACCATCCTAAAAACTCATGAAATAGGACTCTAAACAGATTTTCGAGCTCCAAAACTCTCCAAAATATAGAAAACACATCTGTTGCTGCAGGCAGCTCAGCAGGTGGGGCTCTTCGCGGCAATCTGGGAGCCATGGACGGCCCAGTCTGAAACCTGGCCAGCCAGGCCCCAGGGCATCGGGCGGAGCCGAGTCTATAGGAGAGCAGATTGCCTGCACTGGAGGCACAGTTACCACATTTATCAGGCCAGAAGAAAAAAAGGCTAAGAGAAAGGTCAGTGGATTTTGCTAAATTTGGGGAAGAAGAGCAGTCTGGCCAAACTGCTCCCAGGGCAAGGAAGCAGTGGGAGGCAGCTGTGGCAGCAGGAACGGCTGCAAGCAGCAGCGGCCTCCACTGGGCTGCTTCAGAGCCCCCGGCCTGCAGATAGCAGGGGGGCTGAGTCGATTGATCAGGGCCAAGGGCTCTTGTGTTGAGTGGCCTGGATCTAGATCGTGGTCTTGAATGGTGGTCCTGGGGTGTGCTTTCAGTGAGCCAAAGCTGGGGAGTGGGGCTGCAGCACCCCACTAATAGCTCTGGCTGCTGTGAAGGCCCCAGCAATGTGGGACAGAGCTTTCCTCCTCCAGGAAGCAGAGTTCCACAGAGCTAAAAAACCAAGCAATTAATAGACTGGCCATCATGAGGAAAAGGAAGCAAAGTAAGAACAGCAGTAAAACTCTAGAATCCTTTTTTGTGGACAAAAAGGATCAAACCTTGG